>JAEQML010084728.1:0-10044 GCA_016904865.1 Pissodes strobi | reverse complement strand
TACATTTTTAATGTTTTTGACATTTTAGGTTGCATCCAGCTGATTTCCAAAGTTCTTATAGTATCACGCTTGCACGGTGGCTCCATTTGCAGCCATCGACCTGCTGGTCTCAAAGAACTGTCAAATAAATGTCGGTCCTTCATTTTTGTTGCTCACAATATTTAGGCCTCCAAGAATACTCGCGTGTGCCAGCACCAAGTGGCAGCATTTCACAACAGTTTCTTCCTCGTATGTACTACATTAGCAGACCTGCCAAATCCTCAAAGAACTAGATACGCAAAAGGCATCAGTACAGGATGAAATAACTGCCACCAATAAACTAATGCCCATTTCTTCCAGATTTTTTTTTGTCTTACCAAAGAGGGATTTACACATCTTTTTGAAAATGCTCGAGTGCAACCTGTACCAAAAATGGCAAGAAAAACAGGCCATCAAACTATCGTCCGATTGCCTCGCTTCCAATAATCTCCAAAGTCATGGAACGTGTAGTCAATCAGCAACTACTCAAGTGCCTCGACACCAACAGAATAATTAGCAATAACCAATACTGCTTCCGCAAACAGAGATCGACAGGATATGGGGTCTCTATGTCACTCATATATAAAGTAAGGCAATTGGGAGCTACGGAGAATGTCGAGCGATTGCGTTGGATATTTCGAAGGCATTGGACAGAGTTTGGCATGACGGATTGCTCAACAAACTGCCGTCCTTTGGATTACTAGCGTCTCTCTGCAGCTGGCTTGCAAGTTTCCTTATGAACTGATCTCTGCACATTGCAGTTGATGGACACATTCTCCATTCATGCGGGAGTGCCTCAGGGCGCAATACTTTCACCAACTAGGTTCCTCACCTATATTAAGGACCTGCTAACCGAAACCAAAAATTCTTTACAGTTTTGCAGATGACAGTACCCTTGTCTCCCAATTTAGATCAGAAATATATTTAGCAGCGACTGAGTTTTATCACTGCAGACAGGAACAGATTAGAACAATTAATCAAGATCTGGAGAAAGTTCGAACTTGTGGCGACAGGAATTTGGCCCAATGTAATGCTGCAAAAACCCAAGCCGTCACGTTTACCAAGAAAGCCAATACGGCGTGCCCTGACATCATTATGGGTGTCTCGGTCAACAGCAATATGTCCTGGCATTATCACGTTGCTAACATCGTAGTCAGCCTCGCCGAAGCTTGGTGCGCTCTTTCGCAACAAAAACTATGTACACCGCAGCAGCTACTCTTGTACTACAAAGCGTAAATAAGGTCGTGCTCAGAGTATTACTCACACATCTGGGGTGCCGCACCTAAGAGCACCCTAAAACTGCTGGATTCAATTCAGAAGAGAGCTGTGAGTCTCGTCGGTGACCCGGAGTTGACCCGAGATCTGCATAGTCTGGAACACCACAGACATATGATCGAGATTTTCTTGTTTTATAGATATTTTCACGGCAGATGTTCCCGGGATTTGGCACGCATCAACCCGCCCCCAGCAGCGCCTCTCAGACAGTCACGACAGACGGCTAGAGCGCACCCGTTCGTCGTACAACTGGAAACACCTAGAACGTCGCTTTACAAGGACTCCTTTGTCTGGCGCTCTGCATCACTGTGGAACTCACTCCCAGGACATCTGTTTCCCCCTAATTACAACCTGTAACTATTTAAGAGTAAGAACCGTGTCAATCAACATCTTCGCGCACACATCGTTGTCGAGTGCCATACGATCTCCCTGTATGTGTGCCACTGGCATAAAATTAGTTTAAAATTAAACACGTTTAAAAAATTAATTTTAGCAACTTCCACGTTCAAGTGGAGTTTTTTTTTAAATAATCCCTTTAGAATTAGATGTTCTGATTATCTTCTTGATCTACATGAACTTCTTTCTGCAATGTGCTATAATCGTGATCTAGTAACATTTGGCATCCTTCAATATTAAATTTATCATCCACAAGCACGTCTGTTAATTCAACATCTGGAGATTTAGGAAGATCTGATGTTATTGACTCCTACCTGAACTTTTTGAGCATACCCATCAATAAGATAATTATTTTATCCATAGACTGTTTTCTTGTTTACCAATTCTAATACAAAATTTCTTGTTAGATCACTGTTTATCACTCTGGATCCTCCTCCAGTTTTCTTAATTTATTTTTTTCTTCAGCCACTTCCTTTATTTTTTTTTTATGGCAGTGGCACACACACTAAAGGGAGATCCTATGGCGCGCGACGAGCGGTGTGTGTGCGAAGATGTTGATTGACACGGTTTTTGAATCTTTATAGGTTGTAATTAGTGGGAAACAGATGTCCTGGAAGTAAGTTCCACAGTGATGCAGTGCGCCAGACAAAGGAGTTCTGGTAAAGCGATGTTTAGGTGTTTCTAGTTGTACGACGAACTGGTGCGCTCCTGCCGTCTGTCGGGACTGTCTGACAGGAGTTGCCAGGGGCGGGATTATGCGGGCCAAATCCTGGGAACATCTGCCGTGAAAGTATCTGTAAAACAGAGACATCTCGGCCACATGTCTGCGATGTTCCAGACTATCCAGATTCCGGGTCAACTCCGGATCGCCGACGAGACGCACAGCCCTCTTCTGAATGGAATCCAGCAGCTTTAGGGTATGCTTTGGTGCGGCACCCCAGATATGTGAGCAATATTCTAAGCACGGTCTTATCTGCGCTTTGTACAGGGTGGCTCGAATTCGTGTCTATGTATGGGGAACTCGAAAACCGTACGAGATACAGTGTCGGTCAAATTAAGGCAAAATTGCGCATTTAGGTGCCTAGCAATATGCCGTTTAGAAAGTTTTAAAATTGCGAGTATTTCCGGAGATATCCGGAAAAAAACGAAATTTTGAAAATTCGTTTTATTTTTTTCCTGGGCTTATTTAAAAACTGATTTCAAATTGAATTGCACTTTTGCATTGCCACTTTTTCCGCTCTATCTAATGATGGTATCCAGTTTGAAATTCGACGTTTCGTCTTCAGGGGATCATCATCAACTTTCTTTTTTTAAATACGAACTTTAATTTTTTTATCGTTTTTCAGATGGTATTGGCGTTATTAATATGACTATGAGCTTTTATTTTATTTTTTATTTTTATTATTATGTTTTTAATTATATATTTTGCTTTGGCGTAATTTTAAATAATTTAAGGTAGGTACTTTTAAAATTTTTATATTCCATAAAAATATTTTATTTTGTTTTTTGTATTAAGTGGAAAATTGAAGCGTATTAAAAGCAAAAAATAGTAAAATTATTTCTTACGAGAATATGGCCATGAACTATTACTCAAACAAGTTGCTTACTGCAAAGATAAAATATTCCCAGCTTTTATCGAATTAAAAAATTTATTTAATAGAGAACATCAAAAATTTATAATCATACTACGTGATACTATAGGAACTTTGATGGAAAAACACCTATTGGAATTTTGCTTATAAATAAAATGCACTAAGCAACTTGTTTGAGTAATAGTTCATGGCAATATTCTCGCAAAAAATATTTTTAATTTTTTTTTAATTTTTAATACGGGCTCCAATTTTCCACCTAATGCAAAAAACAAATAAAATAATTTTATGGAATATGAAAATTTCAAAAGTACCTACCTTAAATTATTTAAAATCACGCGAAAGCCAAATATATAAAATAAAAATAATAAAAAAATAATAAAAATAAGAAAATAAAAAATAATAAAAAATTAAAACACATACTCATATTAATAACGCCAATACCATCTGAAAAACGATAAAAAAAATGAAAGTTCGTATTTAAAAAAAGAAAGTTGATGGTGATCCCTTGAAGACGAAACGTCGGATTTCAAACTGGATATCATCATTAGATAGAGCGGAAAAAGTGGCAATGCAAAAGTGCAATTAGATTTGAAATCCGTTTTTAAATAAGCCCAGGAAAAAAATAAAATGATTTTTCAAAATTTCGGTTTTTTCCGGATATCTCCGTAAATACTCGGAATTTTAAAACTTTCTAAACGGCATATTGTTAGGCACTTAAATGCGCAATTTTGCCTTAATTTGACCGACACTGTATCTCTTACGGTTTTCGAGTTCCCCATACATAGACACGAATTCGAGCCACCCTGTACAGCAAGAGCAACTGCTGCGGTGTATAGAGTTTTTTGTTGCGAAATAGCGCACCAAGCTTCTGGGAGGCTGATTTTGCGATGTTAGCAACATGGTCATGCCATGACATATTGCTGTTGACCGAGACGCCCAGCAGCCCGATTGACGAGGATGAAGGAATGGTCGATCCTGCCATAATGATGTCAGGGCCCGCTGTATTGGCCCTCTTAGTAAACGTTGCTGCTTGGGTATTTGCTGCATTGAACTGGACCAAATTTCGGTCGCCCCATGTTTGAACTTTCTCCAGGTCTTGATTAATTGCCGTAATCTGCTCCTGTCTGCGGTGATGAGTCTCAGTCGCTGGTAAGGGGTTTTCTGATCTAAAGTGGGAGACAAGAGTACTGTCATCTGCAAAACTGTAAACAGGATTATTCATTTCGATCAGCAGGTCATTAATATAGATGAGGAACAGAGTTGGTGAAAGTATTGCGCCCTGAGGCACGCCCGCGTTGATGGTGAATGTGCCCGAGATCTGTCCATCGACTGCAACGTGTAGGGATCGGTTCTTAAGGAAACTGGCCAGCCAGCTGCAGAGAGAGGCGGGCAGTCCCAAGGACGGCAGTTTGTTGAGCAGTCCGTCATGCCAAACTCTGTCGAATGCCTTTGAAATATCTAATGCAATCGCTCGAGACTCTCCGTAGTTTTCAACTGCCCTACTCCGTATATGAGTGACATAGGCCAATATATCTCCTGTCGATCTCTCTTTGCGAAAGCCATATTGATTATCGCTAATTATTCTGTTGCTCTCGAGGTACCTAAGTAGTTGCTGGTTGACTACACAATCATTTCCGTAATACTTTCCCACGTGTCGTCTTTTTGACGTCAAGTTTGGGAATCATACTTTTTCTTCTGAATCACGTTTTCAAAACTATAAATTATGTTTAATAATAATGATTCTTTTTTCTTTTTTGGAAGTGTAATTCACAATTTGTTTCGCAGACACAAGGTCTCTTCCTTATTTAAAAACAAACTACCAAAAGTCACGTGTCAATTATGCCATTTGTCAAGTCCGTCGTGTTGAACAAAAATGCTCTAGATATTTGCGCTGTTGCCACATTGTCCTACAACTTAGATGGCATTTTCATAAGTACAACTTTTGCAAACAATAGTAACGATAAAGAGTTCCTTAAAGTAAAGTTCTACTTTTAAGGTAGACTGGTGCTAAACGCCATAAGATATTACTTTGGAAAATAGGTAGGCATACCATAATTGAGCAGATAATTTTGATTTTTTTGATATTTTGCACCTCAAAGTGTGTAAGGTATTTTACGCACTACCTTATTAAGATGTCACGAAACACAAATGAGCATAGTAAACTTCAAATTTCTAACGTCTGGCGTAACCAGAAGTACCGGAAAATGTACACTTCCGGCAGAACCGGAAGTTGTTGCCAGACGATAGATTATGAAAACCTAAGTTAGGAAAGTTCAAATTATTTATTACAAAGATTATATGCTTTGGTTTCTACAGCATGTCAAAGTAGCAAAATTTTCAAATTTCAAATGTTAATATGCAAAATCAGTTAGAAACATTATGCATAAAATATGTCTAAAACACTGAGTAAAATTAAAAAATTTAATACCTTATAGATTGTGCTCCGTATAAACAATTAATTCGTAAATAATTTATCACCACAAAAGAGGGGGCTGGAAATTAACTTTATAATTAACCACTTTTATTAGCGAACCGTATCAAAATATACTGGTGGTGTTGTATTCATAGGGTGTGAATTGAAACATGGATTTTAGGTATTATGTACTTTAATAATGCAATATTTAATTTGCATTAAATATGATCAATATAAAAAATGTTTTCTAACTACTTTCATTCATTCATCCTTTCACACTTAAAACTAAATACTGTAAATTAGGTTAACAAAACAAAACTTCTTGATTATTTAATTTAACATCAACTTCTTTCTTTACTGAATTTAATCAACGTTCTTTTAATTCAACTAACTGCCTTTCCGTTCACACAAAACACCTTGTTGCTTTGCTTCTGCAATGTTTTCAAATTAACTTCAGCAGGGATATCAGACTTCGAATATTTGATTCGAATCTTGAGTACAGGAATAGATCTGTTTAACTACAATTTTCCAACTGCCGTTTTACCTTCTTCAATCTTCATGAACAGGAGGGACGCTACCGCTTGGACAAAGAGAGCGGAGTACAGCAGACATTTTCTAAATATCTGTGTAAACAAAATGAGAAATGACTAAACATCTTGGCGTCAAACAGAGCTACGACTGGGTAGATGTTCTTGGCGCCAAACTTAAGCAGAGCGATGACTGGACCGATGCTTCACGGGTGAGTGTTTGTAAGGCACTAAAATCTAATTTCTCTTGAAGTGGAGAGAAAATCGTGAACGGCGTGGGCGAGCCTATTATGGCTTTTGAGAGAGTAGAAAAATTATCTTCCTTTATTTGACATATTATTGTTTACACAACATTGGCGGAGACAAATATATATTAAATATAAGCGTTTAAAAACGATTTCCTCGACGGAGAGTGACTTGCTTTTTAGCAATTGTTTCATATAATGGAATCTATTCTACCGACAATACAGATTCGGACTAAGGAGGCACGGAAATACAATGCTTTAGATGCACAAATTGCTGTTTATCTGGAGTGAAATAAATTTATTTGCGTTTGAATTATGGCTCAATCATACTACGATCCAAACTATATGGTGAAAAACGATAAGTTAATACACATGTTGGGGTATTTTCCCAACAGAGTGTTTTATATGAAAAAAACAAGACATGTGTCAAATTTTGACGTTTATGATACTCGTTTGCTTTTCACTATATTTTTATAAGACAAATGTGAAAAACTGTGCACCTTTTGAATTTAATATTTTTGTATAACACCAGTAATTACCTCACAGGTATGGTGCCAAATATAAATAAAACCATAAATCTGCAGTAAATTTAGGTGCCGAAACAGAGCGAAATTTGTGTCGAAAAACAAAACAACAGCAACGGCACGAAATGCAAATTAAAACGGACGTTTTTATCGCGTCCGACATGTTTCGAAAACACACGCCCGAACTATATAGGCTCGGATAAAAACATCAATAATGAAATTTCCTTCCGGGTTCGTGTCGGGCCGATTTACAATTATTAACATTCCGCTATTAATCCAGACATTACCAATAATAGGATTTATTTCAAAAAGCACGAATTTTAATAAGCGGTACGTCAACTGCCATACATACGTTGCGAACATCTCTGTAGCACGGAATAATCTGGCTTCTTTATCGGAATTAATTTTCTGATGGCTTAAAGTTACTGACTGACCCACCTAAGTAGATGGGTACCAGGAGGCATGGCAACATTGAACAGCATACATTTCCAACGCATTCTAGAAACAAATTACATGGTAAAACTGTCTATACAGTGTTTCGGCTTATATAAGAGATCTTCAAGGATTTAAACCAAGATTAGGCTAATGTGGATCATCTTGAAGAACCAGGTATCAGCTTCCAAAAAAGTTAAATAAAATAAAAAACAAAAGTTAAATAGAATTAAAAAATAGAAATTAAGCATAAGAAAAGAAAATAAAGTTAAATAAATTAAAAATAAAATAAAATAACATGAAATGAAGACATGTCAAATAAAATGTAAAAAAACATAATAAAGTGGAATGAAATAAAAATATAGTGGAATCCTAAAAAAAATAAAGATACAAACACAACAAAATAGATTGAAATAAAACTGAACAAAATCATAATTCAGTAAAATCAATAAAAATAATATTAATAGTTTGAAAAATAACGCCTAGCTTTGGTTATATAGAGAGAATTAAAAATATATATTTTTACCTGGTACATACGAATAAAGGTAAAACGTATAACTTGTGTACTATATGAGCTATAGAAGAAGCTCGACACACCGTTGCGGAAACCTGTATAATATGATTTAATTATCTATAGAGGCTTAGGACGATTTTACCAGCTACTGTCGGCGCTCAAAACACGTTGTCACACTGCTACAAAAAGTCATCACTAATTGGAGGTTGGCTATTAGGCCCGGTCCGGTATATGAATAGGTTGGTAAAGTGATTGGAAATAGGAAAGAGGATATATTTTATCCTCCTGTTAATTAGTTGTAGGTATTGTTTTTCATTGTCAAATTATCCTCTTGTTCCGTATCTATTAATTATAGTCGAGCAACACTGTATTTTCTTATATTTGCCATACACCGCGCTGTGGAGGAAAAAATTAAGAAGTAGGATTAAGGAGGTAGAGTAATTTCTTATGTCATTCGAGGCTATTTTGGCGGTTTTTCTAGTCACAAAAGAAGAACCAAGAAATGATATCCAAAAGTTTGAAATATTTACAAAATCTCTATGTACAACTATCAAAAAACTTTTTTTACATATATAATATTAAAGCCTTTTCGAAGGTAAATAACGAAACATTGTTTTGCTGATATCAGTGTTAAACCTGTTTTTCGTTTTTTTGCAACCTCCGGTACTTATTCCACCTCGTTTCAACTTGCATTCAATCCGTTTTAAAATGTCTCGAAAACGATATCTTATTTTGATAGATCAAGAGTAGTTAATTACTTTGCTAAAACAAGGCTTTATTCAAACTAATATCACGGAAATTGTGGGAGTTGCCCAAAGAGCTATATCAAAAAATAATATAAAATTCTAAGACACAAACAACGTGAACGATCGCCGCAGTCGAAACGGTGTTCAACAACAACACAAGACCGGCGGATATCAATGATAGCTAGAAAATTTTTCTGGAATCTACAACTGGTATATCCAGGGAGCTTGCTAGACTTGAAGGAGCGAATGATTCCCTGCAAACAATAAGAGGCAGTTTCAGAGCTGTAAATTTGCCTCGCAGAAGACTCTTACGACTTCACTAACTTAGCTTGGTTTCTGATTCGCGAAGAACGTAAGTTTGGAGGAGTCCAAGTCGACAAGCCCGACTAGAAACAGCTCAACCGCGTGCACCATTTGAAGGTGGGAGTGTTATGTTTTGGGGTGGGATTATGAGAGGTGCACTGACACCTTTACTACTTTTGGCGAGGAGAGTTGCTTAACTGGTGCTGCATACATCGAGGAACTTTTAAATTCTGTTGTGCGTCTGCTCCCAGGTGCAACGGGCGATGTATTTGTTTTTATGGACGACAAGGCACCTCCTCATCGAACATGAGCAATACAGGATTTCTGGAGGTGGAAAGAATAACCAAGTTATGGTGGTCAGCAAATTCACCTGATGAATGTCATTGAACATGCCTGGGACAGCCTAAAAACACGCATTAAGAAGCGAAACAATCCTCCTCTTACCATTCCAGGACCAAAATATACTGCTCGCGAAAAATGGCAGAGGATTCCGGAACCCCCAGCTGAAGCGTTTAAACGACAGCATCCCAATCGCATACAGGCTCTTGGATGAAACACTGAAGATTAATTTTGTTGAGAATCGTTCCATTTGTTTTGCATTAATTTTTAATGCAACAGTTACATTGTATTTTAATTATTCAAAAACAGTAAATAATTTTGTGTCGTATTGTTCATTGCACCTTGAGATATATTAAGTGTGGTAAAAGTTGTAACAAAATGATGTTTATTTCAATAAAACAACACAAACATTAAAAATCAATCAAAATCTTCTCATATTCTATACCTTTGGATATATATATAGAAAAATGAAGTATTATTGTGGCTTTCCCACAACTGAAAAGACAAGCAGAAGACGAATAAGCAAACCAGTATCAACTTGTTTTAAAAATGGGCACAACTATTAAGGCTTATTAGCCAAACACAAAGCTTATATGCAAAGGTTCAGTCTTTGGCCTGATTTGGGCTTTGGTCGCTTTCGATCTTTTACTGATCTCATCAGTAGGACAAAGAAGTCCTATAGCGACTTGATAGTGAAGAACTCAAACTAAGTTGAGCCGT
>JAEQML010084724.1:0-10045 GCA_016904865.1 Pissodes strobi | reverse complement strand
ATACCATCTGAAAAACGATAAAAAAAATTAAAGTTCGTATTTAAAAAAAGAAAGTTGATGATGATCCCTTGAAGACGAAACGTCGGATTTCAAACTGGATAACATCATTGGATAGAGCGGAAAAAGTGGCAATGCAAAAGTGCAATTCAATTTGAAATCCGTTTTTAAATAAGCACAGGAAAAAAATAAAACGATTTTTCAAAATTTCGGTTTTTTCCGGATATCTCCGGAAATACTCGGAATTTTGAAACTTTCTAAACGGCATATTGTTAGGCACCTAAATGCGCAATTTTGCCTTAATTTGACCGACACTGTATCTCTTACGGTTTTCGAGTTCCCCATACATAGACACGAATTCGAGCCACCCTGTACACACAGATTAATCTATAATTTCGAATTATATAGGCATTCACAACAATTATATATCTAATCTACAATTTTATAAATTAAGTGACAAAATTCTTTTCAAAAGAGCCATAACTAAGTGACCAACCTCAAGTAAAATTACTTACTTGAAGAACTATTTAAAACATTAACAGTATTTTCTAGGTGCCTCAATGTGCACTGATTATTCTATAATTCACAAAAATTATATATCTAATCTACAATTTTACAAATTATTCAAGTGACAAAATTATTTTCAAAAAAACAGCATCAAGAAATCGGAGGTAGACAACAATATGTAATACTTAAATACCAGATTTGTGTTGAAATGTTATTGCTTGAAGCAATTAGCAAATGTACTTAAAATGTAAAGATTGTTTCCTTTTAAAAAATTTTAATACTATAATACTATAATATAAAGACAGTCATTAAATTGTCTCTAACCAAGTCCATGATCATCAAAGAAACCTTGTGGTGTTTCTTCCTCTTGCACAAGATCCTGTGCTGCAATGGCCTTCAGAACATTCTTTTTGCTAGTCTCTTGGATTTCTCCTCCTAACATTAGTTCATCTAATATGAAATATGCTTTTTCAAAATTAAAAATAATGTCAAGTTCACACACACTCCCAAAGTACTTATCAAGAAGTTCTACATATCGATGAATGACCTCGAGGGTAAGAAGTTCATTGTCGTCTTGTTCAATTGCAGAACAGAAATACAGACTAGCATATCTTTTGTAAACAATTTTTAAGTCTCTCCACTCAAGAAAACTGCACATTTTAGGTTTCCTAGCCAGTATGGTGGTGATTAGTTCTCTAGTAATCTTTTTCTTCAATTTATCTGGGTGAGCAACATACCATTTTTGCAATCTTAGTTTTCCTTGACGGCTAAATAATAACACAAATTGCATAATTCAGTTTAGATTTATATATCGACACTTTTTCAAATGCAGTACTATTTGTACCCACAAATTTTAATTTACAATATTTACATTTATTTTCACATTTCCACTTTCTGTTCTTCTAAAAGCGTTTAGCAGTGTTGCCACAAGCACTTTTTTTTCGAGGTAGATTAACGTAAAATAGAGGGGTCGATGAGGGGCATGATACAAAGATTCTTTGTATCATGGATGAGGGGTAGATTAAATTAAAGGTAAAGAAGCGTCACGCATGCTCTGTTTTTGATACACATTTGGCAAAAGGATTTTTGGTGAATTGCTTGCAGCAAGCCTGGTGGCGCTATAGTTAGTACGCTTTGTTTGTGATACGACAGCCTGGGTTCGATTTCCGTCAGAGATGAGAGATGTGTTTTTATTTTTTAAGGTTATGTGCAATTTTTATTTCTTCATTTTGGGCATGCCTTGGGTTACCTTCAGTTAGTTCTTGGTGGTTGGGCCCCCGTAGCGAGCGGAGGACTTTGCGTGAAGTAAAATAGTCAAGGTTTTCATCATGCGCGAATCGATTCTGGTGCAGCTAGACTTTTATATTATTCACTATTTTTGAGTTAAGAGTCGCAAATTTTGCGTTAGCATTGGCATAAATCTAAAAATTTTCATGGAACTCACTAATCACTAAAGAGTTTGACTTTGGACTGAATAAATCCACAGTTATAGCACACTACAACAATTAAGCAGGCATTTTAAGCCGATTTTGTTGTTTTTTCCACAGAAACACAAATTGCGTATTTTTAGGTCATTTTTAGACATTTTTTATTGGCGGGAACCTAATAATAATCGACGGAACGAGCGCGGCGTGCGGAAGGCCATGCGCGAAGTGAAATATTGGTAATGTTTTAGAAGACGTGTCAGATCAGTTTTTGAATTTTGATGTTACCTAAGCATGCAACTGACCTATAGAAGTGTAGTACATTACATGTTGCTTTGGGAAAACTCATACGTTCGTGTCAAAAAAATAAAATAGTCTACGTGTGCAAAAGACTAAAATTTATGACAGTATCAATTCAGTATTTTTCAATTTTGGGAATGCCTTGGGTTAGTTTTGTTTTGAGCGAGCGGAGGGCCATGCGCGAAGTGTAATATTAGTAGAATTAACCTTGTTACGCCACGGGAATATTTATAAAAGTAACACACATTTTTAACAAAATTCGTCTTGCAAATTCAATATTTTCTATTTTTATTCACTTTTTCAGCCTACACAACACCCCTATTTACTTCATTGTCCCGCAAGACCGTTGATTACTATTAGGTTTCTGCAAATAAGAAACATATAAAAATTACGAAAAACACTCAATTTATGTGTTTCTTAGGAAAAGGAAAAAACGACAACACGTCTTCTAAAAAATTACCGAAATATTAAGAGAACGATAAAAAATTAATCAACTGCAACGGGACCGTGAAGCCTTTTTTAACCTCAATATGCCACTGGAATATTTATAAAGATAACACATATTTTTAACGAAATTTATTTTTGCAAACAGAATATTTACTATTTTCCATAGTTTTTTTGTCCCACTTAGCACCCGTATTCACTCCACTGTCCCGCATGACAGTTGATTACTATTAAATACTCAATTTGTGTTTCTGAGGGAAAAATGGCAAAATCAACCTGATAAGTCAACTAAAAAAATTACCTAAAAAAATCAGAAAAAATTCAGTACATTAACGATTCACGTCACGCTATTCGCAGGAGAATCACGATAATCAAGAATCCTTGCGTGACCGATCAATGTTACCAAATCAGTATCGATCGATAATATCGACGTGCGTTTTTTAAAATGTCTTATTATGACAACCGCAAAATAAAGAAAACTACAAAGTTTCATCTAGACCATTGTATTTAAAGACAATTAGACTCTTGATTGTTTCACTTTTTTAAAAGTATTGAATGGAATTTTTCTGTATAATTAACTATTTTTATAGCTGATATTTTGGGAGCGGGGTAGAAATGCTCGAGGGGAGCGAGAGAGCGAAATTGTATTAAAAAGGGGTAGATCTGCCCCGAACGGGGTAGCAGTGGCAACACTGGCGTTTAGCGCTCCTACTAACTTTTGGACGCGGAAGCCGGGGACATGCGTAATGGTCGAATGTATTAATTATCCATGTCTTTAGCCTTGTAGCAAAAGGCTTCCAATAGCTCGGTGTTGTAGTAGTTCGACGTTCTGCTTGTCATTTGTACGACGCGGGTTCGATTTCCGCCGATCGCAAGGCATGTTTTGTTTGCTTTTTTTAAGGGTATGTTTGCATTTTATTAATTTATTTTTATTCTTAATTTTGGGCAAATCTTGGGTTAGTTTTGGTAAGTTCTTGTTGGTTGCGCTCCCGTAGCGAGCGAAGCAAGCAGAGGGCCATGCAAAGTCATAATAATACCTATTCTTGTTTCGCCATTACGCATGTCCACAGCTTTTGCATCGAAAAGTTAGTGGAAGCGCTAGACGCTTGTCTTTTCATTTCTCAGCATTAGCGCTGCCAATCTCGGAGATTTGTATTACGCATTTAAAGATCCTTTACACAAATAGTGCACTATGTAAAAATCGACCTCTCCTATTGGTCGATACATCTCGTATTACGATATGTCTGCGTGATGCAATCAATTTCTGTCAAGAACTCTCGTGGTGTAGACGTTTATACAACTGGGTCTCACCTAGACGGCCTAGGTTCGAACCCCGTTGCTATTTTTTATTATTATTTTTTAAGATTGTTTTTAAATAGTTTTTTCTTGATTTTGGGTACTCTTGGCTTAGTTTCGGTTAGCATCTGGTTGGTTTCCTCTTCTGGAGCCCCCGTAGCGAGCGAAGCGAGCGGAGGGCCATGCGGATCGACCAATAGGAAAGGCCGATTTTTATATACTGCACTATTTGTGTAAAGGATCTTATAACGCTTGTATTACTGTATAGGGATGCGCATCGAACATCGATGTTTTGTAAAAAAATATCTATGTTACTTTTGCGACGTTTTTTATATCGATGTATCCAATCCGATGTTCAGGATAACATATTTGTATTTTTCCACAAGAAGCTTAAATATTGAATAGTATAATTTTTCTAAAAATTAGCCTGTTTACCATATGTGTTACGTTTTTAATTTAAACTCGGAATACTACACACTACATTACTATAATAATACTTTTTGACTTGAATTATAAGATCCTATACTCTTACGACACTATGCTATATTAGCTACTTCTGATTTGTGGGTTAACGTCACTTTAGAGTACTGTTAACTCTTCACGCATGGCGCAACCAAACACAACTAACTCAAATTTACAAAAAGAAACAAACAACCTCAAAAAAATAAAAAAAAACATGCCTTGCCCCCGACGGGAACCGAACGCGGGTCGTCGTCGACCCTATTGCAAACACAGAATCTGACCGCTACACTAACTAGATCTGCTAGAATAAACTGACTGGATCTTAAAATGCTTATGACTGTTACAGTGCCTTTTTAGGGACTGTAACATCGACAATGCGTGGTCAGTGTTTTGATTGGCTGCGCCATTAATTATCAAATTTCCTTCGTTTACGTTCTAATGAAAGTCAATTTCACCGTTTTACGTACTTACTGTATTTTCGGCATTTTCTTCAACTTCTGTTCATTTTCTGAAACCAGGTGCGCAGTACCAGTGTGTTGACACCCTATTTTGCTGAAAATAATTTACCTAAATAACATGGGCACCAACCCCTATTCCTCCGCCTAGGTTAAAGCAACTACATTCCTCTTTCCAGTACTCAATTCTAACCTTAGTCATAATTAAATGAGGGTAGGCCACATTACTTTCCGTTTTAAAATAAGAATTTAGATTGCGAATTTAAGGGAGGACACAATTTAAAGGGTTAACACAATTTAAGGGGAGTATTTTTATATTTAATTAGTGGTTGGCTCAAATTTGTTCACCTAATTTCTGATATGACTTAGGTATTTAAAGTTCGCCAGGCAATCAGTTATGGCACAATAAAAAGAAAATTTCATTGGCATTACCATTTAACCGCTGTGATTTTACTTTGTATTAACTTTCCTTGGAGCTTAAATTCTATCTGAGAACATGATAATTAAAGGCTAGGCAGTCAATCAATTACGGCTTAATAAAAAGAAAATTCATTAGCATTAATACTTAACCGCATTGATTTACTTTGTATCAAAGATTCCATGGAGCTTAAATTCATTCATGGATTATGGTAAAAACAAATTCTACATTTCCTAATAAATCAAATACAGAGTGACGCTAGCACTGAATTTTTTTAATGGGATGCTCATTAAATTCTTGAATACATACAACAATAAATGTTTCCAAATATACAGGCACCCTAAGCATTATGATTTAAAACTAAACTTACTGTCTAGAACTTAATATTATTCCGGCACCTGCTTTCCTAGCCTCAATCGCTTTTTGACCATCTTCTTCCTCGACAAGTGACAAACAACGTTTCTTTACATCATTTTTCGAGCCGACGAAATGAATTTACTTAATTACTTATTTAACTTCCACGAGTCTCTGATATTTCGAGACACTAATTATGGTTTGGTCATTACTGTAACCATTTGGACAGAGTAACATACTTGTAAATTAAATTTATATTAAAATTTTCCCGAGTCCCATTCGGACAGTATAACGTTCCACGTTCAGATTATGTTAAGACTAACTTTTTCCCAGATAATTTTTCGGTCTTATGCCCACTTTTTCGACTTGTTTTTTCCTAAAAAAATCTGGATTTCGCACATGCAGCAATTAAATGTTATTACTAAGAACACTTAAAATTTTCGCCGAAAATTTTAATATGGCACTTAGCGTTTTAACATGTTTTGTAAATTCCAATCCCGCCGAGTGTTCCAAATTTTTATTTTTAATGGGCCTATTAAAATTAGGTACATGCTTTTTAAATTCCAAACTTACTTGCCCCATTAAAATTAGCTCATACATGTTATTTTAAATTCCAATCTAGACCACATTAAGGTAATTAAATTTGGAGAACACGGTTTTTCGCATTTCGTTTCATATTTGGCTTTGTTCTGGAACTTTTCTTACTAGAAACGCTCCCTGGCCTATGGTTTTCTTTATAGAACAAAGTTTGGGGGGACCTGTTTTTGGAGCATGCAACTTGTATTTGATATTCCTTGAAGTTAGTTTTTTAGTCGCATGATATGATGCAGTCGAAAAAAACCAAAAATATAAGCCAACCGCGATTAAAATCAGATCTCGAATCTTATATTATCTTTTTTCGGATCAATATCCATGAGCTGTTGAATTGCTATCAGGAAATAAGAAAACATTTTAACACTACAATTTAAAAAAAAAAAAATTACCCGAGCTCGATCATATCCAGGGAGAATTTCAACAGATGTGGAGATATAATAACTTTGGGGATTTTGTGACACTTTAAAAAGCAACATATTTTATATTTGTTCACGTGATGTTTTCATCCATAAAACTTAAACTTACCTTTGCCCAAAGAGTTGGTATTGATCTGACACATTTCGCCGGTATATCTGCTATTTAGTTAGCAGCACATCTCTACTCCGCCACGCCGCACAAGACTTGGCCCGGACCAGATCACACGGCTTCAGAGTTGTTTTACATTTCGTTTTCACTTCAAGCATGGCCCACAAACAAAGGTAGCCCAAATCTAAAAAAAGCAAAAAGCATAACTGAAAAAAATAAAAAAAACATCAACGGGATTCGAACCCGGGCCGCCGTATCACAAACACAGCATCCAACCACTTAGCTACAAGATCACTTGAAAGCAATTCGCTGGATCATGTGTCAACAATGTAATGAGCGCACAACTCTGAAGCTCTGTGACCGGAGTCCGGACCACGTCGTGTCCACGCCGCCCTCCTTTAACATCAAATTAAATGGTGGTATAATTAAATTTGAACCTGATAATAAATGTTATTAACTAATACTTGGAAAAAAATAAAAATTGACAAACCTAAAAATTCATGAGTGATGTGGGGAATTGTAGGGAATCGCGCAAGTTTTTGAGGGGAAAACGGTTCAGAGCAGTTGGCAACGCTGATCATATCTCTTTTTTTTTATCTTGTAATCTTGTATCTGGCATCTGGCATCTGGCAATTCTGGGATCATGGAATTCATGGGTTATCTTTATCTTAGTTTAGTTTCACATCGTTGTCAATTTCGAGAAAAGGCTGCGGCCTTCGGAAGCCTGTTTTGTTATTTTTTTAATTTCAAAAGATCATTAATATTTACCGACAATGACTCGTAAGCTATAATTATGCTATGCAGCAAACATATTTTAGATTATTGAAACTATTTTACAGGAGGGAATCAACGTGAATTGGCTAGGGCGAAAAACCAAAAGAGGCAGCAAGACCAGAGCAAGAGCAAAAAGAACGATGGACTTACTGTAGAACAGAGGAAAATTAGGTAAGTAAGCAGATTCATTACCAAAAGTAAGTAGGGACTAAGGTACTGCACTTTTTCATATAACATTAACAAGAGACTAGAAGGTCCACTCTCAATCGGCACTGTTAATGTAGTGCTTACAAAGGCTTCCACGAAAGGAGGTGAAACGTGGGATGAGGCCTGAGCGGTTAACCAGCATTTCATCTGGTTCTGTGATGGGGCAAGGAGGGAAAGGCTGGAGGTAGAGCTTAGAGTGAACCTTCAAGTCTATTGTTAATGTTCGGTGATAGTAGTAGTAGTAGTGAATACCTAGTTAGTAGGTGTATAAAAAATTAGATATCACTTATCAAACGGTGTGCAGTAATTGTTTCTCATACCTAGGTCTTTATTAAAACTGAATTTGTATAAAGAGTAGAGTAGAGTAGAGTATTTATTAGTAATAATACACAAATCATGTACTTTTACAAGTCAGCAAAAGGAAAAACGAAACTTCACGGCCGCCTACACAGTCGAGTAATAACGGATTTACTGACGTTTGAAGAAAAAAACATATATATATATAATTGTATTTACATTGACAAAGCTAAAAACATTCATTAAATTACAGGACAAAATTAAAATTAGATCTGAAGTACTCCCCATGTGAATAGAACGCACCTGCCAGATGATAATTTTTAACTTGTTTCTTAAATTGATTCAAATTAAGACCTTTGACAGATGTTGGAATACAGTTAAACATTTTTATTGCTAAGTATCTGGTTCCATTTCTGGACCTTTCAAGCCGACCGAACTCTGGCACAAGAGCATCATAATTTCTAGCTTGATAAATATGTTGTTGTGTTTTATAAAGATCTATATTTTGATGAACATGTAACAGGCACTGCATAATGTATACAGAAGGTAGTGTGAGAATTTTCAGGCTCTTGATGTGCAACATATTATGCCTTAGGGTGAAGTTCACTGCTTGTGATTTTGAGTTATTGAGAGAAAGACGATTTGCTAAAAACCACTCGAACAAACTGCTCTCTGTGGTCCTAAAATACATATCATTAATTTGGGATGGGTGATAACTTTGATAGTATGTAGTATCATCAGAAATAGAACTGTGTTTATTGGGCCCTCCTGTGAAAATCCCAAGTCATTAATATAAATGAGAAATAGTATTGGACCCAGGACTGACCCTTGAGGCACTCCATACTTCAAAGGTTTTTTTATCAGATTTAAGCTGGTTAAGGAGACATACTGAAATCTATCTGATAGATAAGACTCATTCAATTGAATGGACATAGGATGAAAGTTATATACATGGAGTTTTTTAAGAAGGATACTGTGAGTGACACAATCAAAAGCTTTTGTAAGGTCAAGGAATGAGGCAAGGGTATCGAGAAAGTTTTCAAATCCTTCCAAAATATTGCTTGTAAAATGGTCGATAGCAAGTGTTGTCCTGTTTTTTTCTGAACCCAAATTGAGCTACAGCAAAAAGCCGATTAGATTCAAAATAGTCATTAATCTGCTAAATCGATGATGTAACAGATAAGCTGGTTTTGTGGGTTAACATAACATAAACCTAAGAAGTTAAAAATGCAAATTTAAAGGCTGATTTATAGTTGTAGTAATGTATCACTAAAGAAGTAACAGTAAGCCGTAATTTTCAATTTCAATTTATTTAAGAATAAGAATTAATTACAATTCACAAATTAACAATGGCCTATACTAACATTTACCCAAAAAAACAAATTAATCCAAAATAGTTTGGCACCTAGGTGCATAATACCTGTATGTGCATACATTAGGTTTGTTCTAGCAGCGATTTCAAATGGTACAAAGCCTTCTGGAGTTTGTGCATAGGAATATAATCGACACTTATATCACTATGTGCAAACTCCGGATGGCTCTGTACCATTTGAAACTTCTTCTAGAACAAACCTAATATATAAAGAAATATAATACAAATCAGTGGCGGCTCGTCATAAGGGGCCAAGGAGCCATGGCACTACCGAGCGACTCTTAATATTTCGAGTTTAACTGCCAATGATATTTTTTTTATTTTTTAATATATATTATTTAACCGTAATTATCTAATCTAATTAATAAATAATGTTCATTGTATCCCCAATGGACTACAATAATCCATAGACTTTTATTATAGTCTTATATAACGCGTCGAGTCTGATGCATTGCTTTGTTGTACTCCGCATTATTGTGTTAAATTTCAAAGGTATTTTTAAGGTTTTAAACTCTAAATTTGGTGACGTTGAACAAAAGTGCAATCAAAATTACTTACCAGAATTACTTAATATAATAAGAGGAACCTATTTCAAGTTGATTTACGAAAAAAAAATGCG
>JAEQML010084721.1:0-10046 GCA_016904865.1 Pissodes strobi | reverse complement strand
CCGTAAGGGCCAATGTAATCTGCATATTTCAAGCAATGATAAAAAATATAATTCGTACAAAAATGTAGATGAATTATATATGAAAACATTCATAATTTAATATCCTGCACGTTCATATAATAATCTCGATTTTTAGGTATACTGCCCTTTTGCCCGTTATGATTTTTTATTACCTTCGGATTTTGAATGAATATAATAAAGCCTTCATTCTGTGAAAATTTCAGCTTGTAACCCCGAGGTGCCCACAGAAATCATTTATAGAAGGCTTTTACTGCGTTGGGCACTCTACTAATAACGAATCGGATGAGATCGTCGGCCTTCGTACGTGATCGGCATTTCTATTAATTGTAATTGGTCGGGTTTTGTATAATATTTTTCGGGATAGTTTTTTAGTAGCAAAAAAAACACATAATACTGCTGCCCTAGTTAAAATAACATCATCCATCTTAAAAGTAAAATAGTTTTAAGTTATAATTATATCCCTTAAAATAAATAAACAAAAAACATAACCTAAAATCGGTAACACGTTAATTTTCTTACGCCAACTATAAATGGGTGATTCACTACTGTTTAAGTTTACGGCTACGGTTACTTCTTAAGTCATACGTTACTGCAACTATAAATCAGTCTTTATATATTTGTTTTCTAGTTTTGTGTAATTCGTTTTTTCCCGAATACCAAAATGACGAAATTGTAAGTATTCGGACCATTAGATTTGTCTGACGTAAAAATCAATCAATCCGTCATGACAGACGATCTTTATCGGTCGATGGTCCTGGACAGCACACGCACTTGCACTCACAGCACCCCTAGCAACCTTATCGATCAACTAACTAAACTAGGTTATTTTGCCGGCCATCTAGAAAACATGTGGGAGAGGTACAATCAGATTGCCGGATCCTTGAGTCAAGATAAATAAAAAGATATTGATATTTAATTTTAGTAAACATATTTAATTTTTTATTTGATTTGTGCTACGATATATGTTTAGACAGAAACCTAGTAGTTTCAAAATATGCATGAGATATTCTCATTTTAAGAAACATACGTTCTAATTCCCCGACTATTTTTATTTGAAGAATATTGCCATCTTATACTAAATAATGTGGACCGAGGATTTATTTTAAACGGAGAAAATAATATTCTTAAATTAGTTTTTTATTTTTTTTGGTCAAAACTTAATAAAGTTCATTGAAATATTTAGGAATCTTGAATAAAATATGTAGCTTATTTTGAAGGTAAATCTATCTTCATCTTTGATTAAGATTGCTCGAAATTCTAAACAAAAATATGTTTTTAAATCAAGAAAATAATTTGAAAAATTCATATTTTGCTTTTAAGAAAATGCATTTATTCATACGAAATATATTTTTCAAAAGGAAGTATCTGTTGACTTAAATTTAGTAAAAAAAGTTGAGAAAATGTGTATACATAAATGGAGTATTCTTTTGTTTGTGTGTATAGCGTCCGAAGTAGGGAATCATTGATTGGTCAATACTATGATTTTCTTCAATCGGAGCATGATCAAAACTTTTTTATTCTGAATATCAAATGGGAGTCTCATGTTTGCATATTTATCGGCCTTATCTATATTGCTAATAATAAATTGAAAGCGATCACGTGATATCGCATCGCATACCAATTTAATATTAGCGTCGGCCCTGTTTTGCCAGAACATTTTTTACGCGGAAGAGGTACAAAAAAGCCACTAAGCAGCAAATCACCCATAAAAGAAAAAAGTTCATCTTCAGTAATATCTCCTCCACGGTTTCTCTGGCTGGGCAAATAGGTTGGTGAAATAGAGAATTTTATCCATCACTTCCTTGTCAAAAAACAATTGAAAATAGCTGCAGGAGAAACATCATTACACACAGAGGCCAAAGGCTCCAAATTAGGCTCTTCCAAGTTAACCTTCTGATAATCAGACGATTTCACCATTTCAACAATTGTAGAAAGAAGTTTGTCAACGTCCCTTTCCCAGTCACTTTCAGGCACACTTGATGAGACCACTATTTCAGCTTCGACTTCAGCTCTTAGTTGAGAACCTGGCAAATTATTGATATCGATAACATTTTCGTCCCCCGAATCATCATCCATCTCACCAACTACGCTGGCATTTTCCGGTGGCAAAATAGTTATTCTCCCTGGAACGTCAGCATCGTCGTATTTTTCAATTTCTTGGAACAGCTCAACCAAAGTAAGAGGCTTTTTCCAATAACTGAAAAAAAATTACCTGAAAGTAGTGTATACTGAAAAGTGAGGTTATGTTTACTAAAAGCTTATTCAAGTGCTAAGAACTACAGAACATACTTATAAGCTGTTAAAAAGTACATATTCGACAAATATTTACCTCCAATTAGCCATCCTCAGTGAGCAGAAAATAATAATAAGATAAATAAAAAAATACAGCACAAACACTCGATTAATTCGGAATTTTGGTTTATTCCGTGAATGATCGAAATTAACGGTGGCGCCACCTGTGCTTGAGTAATCTGACTTTGTTAGGATGAGTAGGTTTACAGCGTCCTTTTAAAAGAACGGTAGGGTTAGTTTGGACTAGTTTAGGTTAAATTTATTCTAAATCTAACACCAAAAACTATTATTCACCCAGTGGTGTCCAATAATTTGATCCAGGGTAGCATTGCTGCACTACACATTAACACGCACACTTTGTTTGTCCACTGCTACACCAATTCAAAAGTTTTTTTTGCATTTTAGTCGTCTAACTAATCCGCTATTGTTCAAGAGTTAAATCATCTCTGCGTTGATGTAAGTGTGAAGTCTTATTTCATGCTTACAGTTGTTACGAACATACCATGCGGATTCACAATATTGCGAAGAACACAGGGTGGCTCGAAGTCTAGTCTATGTATGGGAGACTCGATAATCGTAAGAGATACAGTGTCGGTCAAATTAAGGCAAAATTGCGCATTTATGTGCCTAACAATATGCCATTTAGAAAGTTTTTAAATTCCGAGTATTTCCGGAGATATCCGGAAAAAACCGAAATATTGAAAAATTGTTTTATTTTTTTTCCTGGGCTTATTTAAAAACGGATTTCAAATTGAATTGCACTTTTGCATTGCTACTTTCTCCGCTCTATCCAATGGTGATATCCAGCATGGAATCTGACCTTTCGTCTTCAAGGGGTCTTCATCAACTTTCTTTTTTTAAATAGAATCTTTATTGTAAATATGTTCTATATTGTTGTGGATGATTAATTTTTACCTTGAAATTGATTGCCTTTGGCTCCACAAATGATTACGCTTATTTTGAATTGGTATAGAGCCTCTTCGGCTCTGGCTCCACCATGTAAGCTGCTAGTTTAGTGACCCTAATGAATTACCTAAATAAATAAATAAATAAATAAATAAATGAATTTCTTTATTGCCAGCAAAATCTCACTCAAAGACACAGCAACGTCACCAACTGTAAATGATATGACTGATAGCGTCCTAATTATAGAGTTCTTAGCGAGGTTCTTAGTGTTTTAAAACAAGAATACTTAAAGGTACACTACTCAAAAACAATCAACAGAATGAAAACATTTCACCTAATATCATCACACAAATAGTTGAGACTATCCTTATAATTTACATTAAAATATAAATATTTTGTAATTGTAGGCCATAGTTAAAATGAAAGTACATATAGTTTTGACTAGAGTTCAGTTTCAAAGTTAAATGAGTACAGGCACTTTTCCAACAAAAAGACTGTAGTCTCATTCTTAAATTTTTCTAGATCTTCTATTGCCCTTAGCCGATGGGGCAATAAATTAAAGGCCTTGACACACATGTAATGGGGACCCCTCCTGAAAAATGCTGATGAGTGAGTGGGTATGCTAAGGTGGTCCCTACCCCTGGTAACAACCGACATACTCTCTGAATAATTACCATGGTTTTATTGAAAGTCTCCTGGGAATCTCTTCACAAACATGACAAGAGACAAAAAATACAATGAAGGCACAGTCATGAACCTCAACCGAGAAAAATGACCTCTACAAGATTCTCTAGGATGCAACCTAAGGATGCAGCGGACAATACGCTTTTGTGCTTTAAACACATCGAGTGCCCACTGTGACTTTCCCCAAAACAAGATGCTATAATTAATAATAGATTGTACACTGGCATAGTAAAACTGTCGTATTGAATTTATTGATAAAATTTCCCTGAGTCTACGAATTAAAGCACAATTACTATTTAATTTGGATTGTAACTTTTGAAGGTGTATATTCCAACTGAGGGTTGGGTCAAGATGAACACCCAAAAAATTCACACCCTCCACAACTGGAACTGATCTGCCATTCAAACGCACATAAAGGGAATTGGTTATATTTTGTTGTTTGCTAAAGCAGACAAGCTTTGTTTTGTCCGTGTTCAGCCGAAGACAGCCTCCCTCGCACCATTTCTGCATTTGGTTAGCCACCACTGAGCAGTTCTCTGAAAGGTCAGACAAGTCAAGCTCAGACAGCAGCACAGATGTGTCATCGGCATACTGCGAAACCAGACCAGTCACAAGTTCTTCACTCAGAGTGTTTACATATAGTAAAAAGAGAACAGGCCCCAGAATGGAACCCTGGGGCACTCCCTGCTTGACCTGTGTAGCTTGAGAGATGCACTCCTTCCCATTGTTTGTTATACACACACATTGATTTCTATTTGAGAGATAAGAATCTATTAAGGAAGCACATTTTCCCCTTATACCATAACTCCGTAGCCTTTGGAACAATTGCTGATGGTCAATAGTGTCAAAGGCCTTTGAGAGATCAAAAAACAACCCAGAAACCTTCTTATTTTTATCAACATTTTCGACAATACAAGAAATGACCTTGTAGATTGCCAACTGTGTGGATCTCTTTGGTCTGAAACCATATTGCTGATCGGCAAAGATGCTATGTTGCTCTATAAAATGCATAAGTCTATTGTAAACTGCTCTCTCAAAGACCTTGGACACTGAGGGCAGCAATGACACTGGGCGGTAATTTCCCAAATCAAGCTTATCCCCCCCTTTATGAATCGGAACCACTTTTGCTGTCTTCAGCGATGAGGGAAAAATTCCTATGACAAAACACTGATTTATTATATCTGTTAGAGGTTGGCATATCCAAGGTGCTATATGCTTCAAGACAATAACTGGAACTTCATCAAGACCTGCGGAAAATTTGCTTGGTAGACTCATTAGTAGTCTAAAAACCTCACCGCTATCCACGGGAGTCAAAAACAGTGTTGGAAAATTATTTTGGTTTTTTATTTGATTGACATTATGTTGAGACCCCAGAAGAATATCAAATTTTTTACTGAATAATTCAGCAATAATGTCGGGGTCCTCAATTTTTTTATTGTTAAGCTTTAAAGTTATATCCGAACGTGTTCCCTTTTTATTGGTCTCTTTATTAAAAATTTTCCATGCTGTTTTTACTTTATTCCCAGAATTACAAATCATACTTTCATTTCTACCAGTACGATATTGAGAAAGAAACCTACGGTAGGCCCCTCTTTCATCCCTGTAGTATCTGTAAACCGCTTGGGAATTTGTTTGTTTATACCAAACATAAAGATCTTTAATATACTTCGCATAGTTCTTGATTTCAGTGGTTACCCATGAAGCCTTGCCAACTTTAATTCTGGATGAAGAAAGAGGAAAAGATAAATCACAATAATAATGAAAAATATTCATATAATTCATATATTTCTCATTCACACCATCAGCCCAATAGATCTCTTGCCAGGTTTCCGCTTTGAGATAGTTAATGAATTGAACTATGTTTGCATTTGTAAAGAAACGCTTGCTAGTATATTTTACTTTGCTCTCTGCGCCACCAGTCTGAAATTTCAAAACTTGACCATAGTGATCTGAAACATCGGTCACGTAAATTTCAGAGCGTAGGTCTTCTTCCCTTAAGGTACTAAAAACGTTGTCAATCTGTGTACGAGAAGCAGTGCCCACTCTAGTCACACCGTTTACATGTGAGGCCAGACCATAGCTTGAAAATAGCTGCAATACAGTAAAAGTTAGATGATTTTCATTACCAAAATCAATATTGAAATCCCCACTAAGTATTAAGTGTTTTTTAGGGCAATAGATTTCATCTAGACGTTCTGTTAGTGTTGAAAGAAACAAATCCATGTCTCCAGTTGGTGACCTATAAATACATACAAATATATATGTTACATTACTTAAAATAGACTGACATACGCAAAATTCAAAATGTTTTTCGATTGGCCTTATATCTGTCTGAATCTGCTCAAACCGTACAGTATTTTTTACAAACATTGCCGTGCCCCCACCTCTAGCCTCTGTTCTCTCCGAGTGGCAAATCAAAGTATATTCTCCCAAGCACACACGTTCGATGTCACCGCCACTTAGCCAGTGTTCGGATACACAAAAAATGTTTGGATTCACTTCATTGAGTAGCACATCCAAGTCAAGAAGTTTATTATTTATGCTTCGACAGTTTAGGTGAAATAATAAAAATTCATTGTTTACCTTACAGGGTACCAACTTATCATCTGTTGGTCTATAGGATGTTACCCTTGTTGCTGCCGAGATAAAAAAATTCTACCAAGTGAGAAGTTAAACCGTTGAAATCCAACACCCGAAGGCCAAAAATTCTCCCCATATACGAAGTCCTTCAGTTCCATGTTGACTCCCACCATTAAGCATATTTGTTGATTTGTTTGTTTATTTGCAAATTTTGTGTTGCAAATTTTTACTTCTACATCTTCAGCCTTTGCTGATGTTTTTTTCTTAATATAGTTTGTAACGATCTCCTCTGTCACTGTATTTTTCACCTTTGAAAGAAACAGCCATATTTTTTTGTTTGGGTTAGCCTGCTTGCTGGGCTCAAAATCCCCGATTTCATCATTATTATTTGTGCCGATTTTCCTTTCAGCTTTGTTCCTTTTCCGTTGAATGGTCCAATTTTCATTGGAAACTGATATTTTTTGTGTTTGCAAATCCTGTCCTTGGTTTGACATAACTATATTTGGCGAAGTAATTTGTGTTTTATTATTTGTAATTTTGAAGTCAGTTGACGAGACATTTGGCATTGGCGTTTGTCGTAGACTGTTTGGATTGTCGTCTTGTGCGTCGGGGCTACTGTATATGACACTTGTAGTCTTGGCAACACTGCGGGAGGTCTCGTGTTCTTTTTCCCTCGTACATCATCTTGAGTTACTCCAACTACTCCTGTTTTCTGATTGGCTTCCAAAGTGGAAATTCTTTCCAGCAATAACCGATTGTTTTCCTTCAGAATTAGGTTTTTATCGCTCATTTCCTCCATTAGTCGGTTTAATAGCTCTACCTCTTGCTTCAGTTTAGCATTTTCATGTTTGGCTTCACTTAAATCGACATTAATAACATCGTCTTTGTTTACTTTTTTTTGACAGCACACAACATGAGTCTTATTCAAGAACTTAAGATTTTTCCTTTTAGCACAACTTCCATGATATAATTCATCACAATTTATGCACAAAAACGTTTTACAAACTTTCTTCGCACAACATTTATAGTTTTTGGCTTCATTAAAACCACTACAATCACTTTTAACGCTCTCCGAATCAGACTGATCATCATCATCGGACGCCATTTTATTTCTCCTTCTACGTTTTGATAGGCAAGTCTGCTATCGTTATCAAGAATGAAAGAAACTAAAAATGAAAATGGTTAGCAAATACAATAAAAAGCTCTTGCAGATTGTCAAGCTTTGAACTGACTTTGACAAGATGACAATTATAATGCCATATTTAATTACTGGTAACTGGTCTTTAGTGTGATATTGAGGTGTTATTTGGTAAATTAATTTGTTTTTGAACTTTTATATAGGTATCTATAATTTGGTGTCATTCGCTTAGGAAGAATTTAATGTTTTTTGTTGAAAGGATTAGTTAATTTGTAAGTGTCCCTTATCAACTTCAGTTTTTAGCAAAGGTAACCAAGTGCTATTAAAACTAACAGAAGTTGAAGCAACACATTTATCTTTATTTAATAAAATTAAAGCACTGTCTTTAATTTTACGTTTTTTAGATGAAGGTTCCTTTGCTAAAATACTTGAAGCGTTCCATTGTATTCTGTGATTGTTATCAAATGCATGTTGACAAATATGTAATTTGTGGAATTGTGCATTTCTAATATAAGTTTGGTGTTCTTTTATACGTTTTGATAATGGTCTACAGGTCTCACCTATATAAAATTTATTACATTCACATGGTATTTTATAGATAACATTTTTAGTAGTTTCATTTTCATTAAGTGGTTTTGTTTTTGTTAGTTTGGATCTAAGTGTGTTTTCTGTTTTGAAAATGGTACGAATGTTAAATTAAATATTTGGTTGTTCAAATTCTATAAAGCATTTTTGAATGAAATCAATAGGATAGTTATTATTAATCAAAACATTGTTCAAAAATTCTTTTTCTGTGTAGAAATTTTGATTATTACAAATTATTTTCATTCGATCATATAGACTTTTTACGACCCCCTTTTTGACCATTATTGGGTGATTTGAATTAAAATTTAAATATCTGTTTGTATGTGTAGGTTTTCTGTATATTTTGGTTTCGAAACTATTCAAGTCTTTTTATAAGAATGTCAAGAAATGAAAGTTGTTCATTAATTTCTCTTTCTATAGTGAATTTGATTGTGGGTTCTTTGGTGTTAATATGATTTAGAAAATCGTTAAAAAAATGTTCGTGGATAAATTGAAAAAATGTCATCTATATAACGCCACCAAATTAAAGGTCTATATTGATAATTTTCAACAAAATTTTATTAAAAATTTTCCTTAAATATATTACTTAATAAAAGTGATAAAGGCGAACCCATAGCCATACCATTGTTTTCTTGATAGTAATTGGTATTGTATTGAAAATAAGTAATTTTTACTCAAAAAGTAAGTAATTCGAGTATTGTGTCAATATTAAGTTTTGTACGTTCACCAAGGTTAGTATCATTTGCTGATTTATTTCTTACAATATTTAAAGTTTTATCAACAGGTACGTTGGTAAATAGACTAACAACATCAAAACTTACCAGAGTATCGTTAGGATTTAAATTAATTTGTGATAGTTTCTCTAAAAAATGTTGTGAGTTTCTTATATATGAGTCAGTGTTGTTAGCAGGTGGATTAAGAATGTTGAGTAGATATTTAGCAATGGGGTGTGTTGGTGAATTTTAACCGCTGACTATTGGACGTAGAAGAATATTTAGTTTATGTATTTTTGGCAAAAATGAGGTGTTTTACTATTGTCTGATATCAGTTTGAATCTTTCTATGTCATTGAATTGATTTTTGTGTTTTTTTTTAACATATTCTATATCTGTCTCTCAATACGTTCTGTTGGATCATTATTTAGTATTGAGTAATTACCGTCATTTTAAAGAGACATTAAATTTTCATCGTAAGTAATGCAATTCATTATTACGGTTGAATTACCTTTATCGGCTGGTAGAATTTTAATAGTGTTATCTCTTTTTAATGATTGTAATGCTCTTTGTTCTGTGTATGTTAAGTTTTATTTAATTTTAAATGGTTTTTCTAGTGTTAATTTAGTTCTAATTCTAAATTCTTCTTTCTGTTCTTCTGGCAAGTTTTGTGTTGTTTCTTCAATTGCTGAAATTATATCAAACTTAGGAACGATTTTAGGTGTAACTGAGTAATTTAAACCTTTAGAAAGAACAAGTTTATCAACATCGGATAATACTCTATCAAATTGATTACAATTTTTTCAATAAACTCGTTATTTTTGGCAATAGAAATTTCTTTGTTTAATTTTTCTTGAATGAGATTATTAAATTTATTTATATGAATACGTTTTTGTTTATCAAAATTTATTAAATAACTATTATGAACACAGTTACAAATATGATTGAAATCTATAGGTAAAATTTGGTTTTGCAAGTTTAGTTTTAAATTATTAGTTTCTATTTGAATTTTATATTTATTAAATCTATGAAACTGTAATCTTTCTCGTAACAAAGCATTACTTGCTCTTTCTAAGGCTCCAAAATTAACACCAAAGAACCCACAATCAAATTCACTATAGAAAGAGA
>JAEQML010084720.1:0-10047 GCA_016904865.1 Pissodes strobi | reverse complement strand
TAAAATAGAAATAATATCTTCAACAGAATAAATTAAAATATTCGGCTGAGGTCACAAGAGTTCTTAAAAGCGTTATTTAAAAAATTCCATATGTTTTAATAAGACTTCGTATTTTTAATCCTTTTTTTGTATGCCTTTTCCAAAATTAAAGTAAATTAATCCTAATCCACTCTACTTAAATCAAATTCTATTAAGCGAGTCCAAATACTGTCAACTACAAGATCTAAAACCATCGGTTGAAGAAGAGCACGACAATTTTTACGACAATCTCGTACAAGACTAATAAACCATCGAATATTCAGAAAGCAAAAAAAAACAAAAGTTATGGAGAACCTTTCTTTGTTTTAAATTTTATAACAACGTGTTCCTTTTTTACAACATATAAGTAGTCTTGTTTTTAGGTTTTTTGTCTTAATCCTGTCCTATCAATAGGAAAAGGAATTTGCAGTATATATTTTTTTAATAGCAATCTTTGAAATACCGCATATGTGTGAACTGGAGAACAAATTAATACTTCCTATGTGCTGAAAATCTAAAAATAATTAATTGTTTTTACAAAGTCATGTTTTAATAGGGTATTACTTTAAACATAGTTCAGGACATAATTGGTTCCGAGTTTTAAAAACAGAAATATAGAATGTTGGTTCAGGCTAACTCAAGGCCTTTTTATTGTTTCCTGTAAAATTTATCATTTTTTACATAGGAGATATTATTGAACCAATGACGGTATGGACATATATATAATACAATAAAGTATAAATCATAATTTTAATGCAAACGAAATAAGCTTGATATTTATTTTCTTATTAATAACATTTATTTCTATTATCTGTTTAAAACTGAAATAAACTTAAAGCGATCCAATTTATTATTTACTAAAAACTAAAAAGAGTATTTGTAAAGAAATGAGTAATTCCGGATAGCTCTACAGATTTATTAAAAACTAAATGAGAAACAAATATAAATTTAATGTTTTTGTGTAAATATGTATATACAGGGTTACAACTTTTTAATTGTCCATGTACAAGTATCGTTCTTATTTTAAGAAATAGAGTAACGTGGAAAATGTTTTCATCTGTTTTTAGATTTACAAAATTCCGGATAGTTCTGAAGATTTTCGATTAAACCCGATTTTATTTCATTTCGTTTGTTTTAATTTTGTTTTTCAAAATTTTGACACAAAAATTTGCCACAAAATGTGTAGTATGACAAAAATGGATGTGGAGAATCGATAGGCGCCGCCAGTTTCGACGTATCTCTAAAAATGTGAGCGATTGTCAATTTGACTTCTGCCTTATTAAATGAAGAAGGAAATTCTCTTTACGACGGTCTATAATTCACTTGGTGTCCATAAAAAAAAACAAGATTTGAACATAAGTCTAATTTTTAATACAAAATCAAGTAGCCATTTCAAACATGTTAATTGTTTCTTTAAATTAACTTAAAATTTATCATCTTTAAAACTTTTTAACACATCACCTTTTTTATATATGTAACAAAAACAAGAGCAACGAACAAAGAACATAGACAAAGCAAAGTAAAATTAAATGGCAAATTCAAATTTTATAACAAACGTTTGAGTGCATACGATTATATGTGTCTAATATTATACGTATTATATTAGCATATATATTCTTTAGCATCCAGGATAACTCTTAAATATATACATATTTTTTTCTAGTCAAAAAAGAGTAATACATCACTGATTTTTTAAATTTTTAATTTTTTGGACATATTTGTGAGATGATTTTTTGGACCATTTACAATATTGAAATAGATTTGTATTTACAAGGTGGCTAATTAAAAATAGTTTATGTTCATAACATGGGGATGCTTTATTGCTCAACCATCGTTGACACATCAACATTATTTTATTCCTGATTTTAATACTTACAAATTCTTGCTCTTTATATGCCTCAAAATATTTTGTAAATATTAACATTGCTTTCTCAACTACGGATTGAATCTCGTATGAAGCGTTTATCAGTGACAATCTTTCGTTTCCACCATAATTCTTATTTACCAAAAATATTTGTTTTTCATCCGACAATAAACACTCATTTTGAGTTTGAAATGAAATACGGCAATCCTCGCAATTCACTTTTTTCAACGTTTTTCGAACAAGGTATCCAGCATAATAAGAAATATCACACTCTTCTAACAGGCCTATTGTATGCGTCTCATATGGAACAGCAATTGAATCATTATCTTCACCAGTTAATTGTTGTTGGGATGTAAACTGGGTTAAAGTAAAATTATTATTTGGCTGAATCGTATTATGTAAGAGTACTGCAGGTTCGGAAACATTTCTTTTTATAGTATTGGCAGGGAAAGTTAGCTGAATATCAAGATCATCTTCACAATTTGACAATTTCGATGACCTTAACAGGTTTGTAATGGTTTGGATCCTAAACGATAATCTGAAGGATTTAGCAGTAGGATTTAAATTCCAACCACCACGTTGTCTGATCACCGAAAAAAAGTTTTCGAGGGAATCCTGGTTCAGTCTATTCGTTAGAATAAAACGATTGCCGTCCTTTTTTTCATCCTCAAAAAGAGATAATAATCCGTTTATTGTATGAACCATACCATCGAAGCAGGGTGGTCGACTTTCCCTCAACTTTGAGCATGTACCAGCTGTATTTCTTTGACTTAGTTTTTGTTTTACTATCGAAATCTTTAATAAAGAAGCAAAAGTTTCCTTTCCTCGTTTCAAAATATCCATTACAGAAGAGTTTGTATCGCTAAGTCCACAGGAGAAAGGGTTCTTATCGAAACACCGTTTGCTATTTAAAGCATCGAATAGATTATTTAATAATAGAATAAATTCTGCCGTATCAGTGCCTTCCTTCTTATCAGTAGCGTGCCGTATAGGGGGCCATGGGGGGCGAAAGCCCCCCCCCCCCGCCCTCTATCTAACCCGCCTCAGCCTCCTAATGCAAACTGCAAATGGCTCATCATTCAGCGCCCTCGAAATAGCTCGCCCCTCCCGCCCTTATACCCACGGCACGCTACTGCTTCTTATTAATTAAATTTCTATCCGTGCAGGCCTTAATTGCCGCGGACATTGTTCTTGAAAATATTTGTAAGGCTAAAGAGCAAGACATTTTTTCGAAGCAGTTGGGATTGATATGCCTTTCGGTTATTTTTGGTAGAGCTCGTGCAGTTTTAGATGCTTGATCGATTTGAAAGGTTTTTTTAATAACATCATAATTAATAATTCCCCCCCCCCCCCATTTAAATGCACTGGAAAGTAAATTATTTCGAATGCTCTTGAACAGATGGGGTACATCAAAAATTGCAATAATTTTATGTTTTTTTACAAAAAAAGTCGGTTGTTCCTTTGTTACGCCCAACAGTTTTAGAGCTGCTCTGTTATTACTGCCTTGATCGGAAACAGTTGCCTTTGGAAAGAATCCTATTGTTATAATTTCTTGGCATATATATAATAATAAATATTTTAATTTATATTGGTGTATAGAATTATGGCAGAAATAATATGCAATCGGAATCTTCCATTTGGTGTCTAAACCTCTAATTGAAAATACCAATGCATGCGTAGCTTTTCTTGATGTGCGCCCCAAATGACCGTAATCTTCAAAACCTTCGATTAGGTCTAGTTTTTTATTATATTCAGTCATACCAGCACATTTCATTTTAAGTTGTTCTTTAGTAGTATCGTCAAATCCCGTTTTATAATAATTGTTGGGGAAACACCCCAACACGTGTAGAAACTATCGTTTTTCACCATATAGGTTGGTGATAACACCCTGTATGTATGTAGAATGAATGAGCCACAATTAAACACAAAATAGATTTATTTCTCCCCGGGTACAACCCAATTTGTACATTTAAATCAGCAAATGTCACGTTCTTCAAAACCCCTTAGTCCAACCCTAGACGGACGATCCCTTAATTCGAACCTGTACAGCAGTGCTGTCAATATAAGAGATTACAATAGAGCCAACTTTCACTAGTAATGGAAAACGTTTGTAATCGTTTTCAAGTTAATGTATTTTTGTCTCCGTCAGAATCAGTCTGTCAAATAAAGAAAGAAAACAGCTTCTACCCTTGTAATTTCAAATGAATTCGGCAAAGCGCCAAATCCCCACTCTTTATCTGATCGTGGCGCCAGTAGCCGCTCGACGAAAGAAATTATTCAAGTTAGTGCTCTGCAAACTGCAAACCTGCAAACACTCCACGTTGCTGGGTCGGTCGTGCCACCGAGAAGCAAGTGCCTCTTCGCGCCAAAAGGTCAAATTCCTTTTTGGGCAATTTCTCTTGTATGCACAAATATTAGAGAATATTTCGTGCACCTCAGTTATCTTTGTCCAAGGTTGGACAAAGACCTCCTTTTGAGCCTTTTTAAAGCAATTCTTCGAAGTCAGAAACGATAGCGTCCCCGTTCCCGTTGGAAATTGGAATATAAAATGGCGGAAGGCAGACTGACATGCCTGGTCGAATTCCTGCAAAGCAAGGCAGGTAAAGCAGTCGAAGTGAAAAGGTATGCTGTGTGAAAGTCGCTAAGTTTGAGAACGAAGTATTAAGATAAGAAAGATAAAAACTAATTTTTAAATCAAACAATCAAGACTCTTCAGTGGACATTTCTAATTTTAAGAAACCTTTTGTAATTTTAGTTTTATACTTGAACGAATGATGAGTGATTGAAAGTTTTAGTCTAAGAATTGTACATATATATTTTCTATTTAACATAGAAAACACTGTTTATTATTTATCTTCATTATATTTAAATGCAATTTACACCTGCATTATTAAATTATATCAATACCGAATACATGTTTCAATTTCTCTCACCACCCTATGTTATACTGTCCATTAAAAGTGGTTAATTGAAATACCACACCCTTCTTTATGGTTTTAAGCAATAATAAAAGAATTTGTGTATTCCGACCAATAATTATTTGAAATCCATCGTCGAACGGTTGACACGGAAGGCAGTATAATACCCTTTCGCCTTAAGAACGAATAGGCTGCAGGAGATTTATAAAAAAAGGAAATTGCAAATTGCTGTTCCTGCCGATTCCAAGTTTTGCGTTGTTTTCCCCGAAATTGCATTAAAACAAATACTTTACCAATCGTGGAAAGAACTGTCAAAAGAGGTATCAAATCGAAAATTAAATTTTTTGACTTTTTAATTTTTTGTCTGAGTTTATTTACTTGTCCTTTAAAACGTTTTAATTTTGATGCCTGATACCTAATGTGTCTCCTCATAGCCATTTTACGTGGAGTGAATAACTCACCGGGCAAAAATGCTATTTTATTAACGAATTCAGAATTACTCATTTCTTTAGAATTGTCCTCCAAATAACATTTTTTAGGGCAAATTTCGCTAGAGTTAAAATTAGGAGAGACGCTACGTTTTCTGTTATAGGTTTTAACAGGCAATGACTTATTTATTTCGCATGGCTCCTCTGTACTATCTGGTAGTATAGATAATGCTTTTGGCACAGCATTATCCTTCAGATGAAATTTCTTCGCAGTCTTGTAATCTTCATCAGAAAAATGAATATCACAAATATATTTGTTCCTTATTTCCTCAGGCGCTAGCCCAACCAATGTGGAATTTCCTATAACGAATATACTTCATTTAGTAGTTTTAATTTAATTTATTATTTTTGATGGTCAACTACGTTTTTGTACAGTGCGATCATTTTAGCTTCATAACATTTCGATTAAATGTAACTTTTTTATTTCAAATGATAGAACGACGAACCAAAAAACAAATTGTAGGGCATCTTACTAAGTTTTTGCCAATACAGAAAAAAAAACAAAAAAACTATCATTTTGTAAAGGATAGGAACACAAGTTCGTTTTTGTTAAATGGAACACTATATTGATAACTCGTTAGAGCCTATTTTATTCTGATTTCAACGATATCAACACACTTTATGGTTCTATTCAGTAGTTTTTGATGTATTCGCAAACCAGTAAAATATTTTTTATCGCGAGATTTTCCTGTTTAAATTTCTCGCGACAAGCTTTTATATCATATAAAAATGTTTAATGTAACAAAATAATGGGTTTGATTTACTTCAAAATTTATTTTCTTCTTTTTAGTGCATTTAAATAATAGCTTGTTTTTTAAAAAAATATTTTTTACTTTTTCTATTATGATATAGCAAAATCACAAATTTAGTAAATATTATATTTTTATTTATAAAACCACACGTAGTATATAATAAAAGCCATTTTGAATCAGCCATTTTGAATTTTCAATATCTGATAAAAAAATTATATTCCTTGTCCCTAAAAACCCCCTAATACCAATTTTAAACCAAATCAGACATTCTTTAAGTAGTGCCTTCATCACTAACCTTTAAAGGGAGGTGGGAAGTGTAAGCAACACCACTGTCTTCATAAGAACAAAGAATGGCAACACCATAGTTTTATATTTTCATTTGAACTACAAACGCATCCCAAATTTGAAGCCAATTGGATATGTAGAAGTCAGCTAAAATTGACTTGCAACATTTAACCCAAAATCGGCCATTTGGAATCCGCCATTTTTAATTTTCAAAATCTGATAGAAAATTCATATTCCTTGTCCCCAAAAACCCCCATATACCAATTTTAAACGAAATCGGACATACTTTAAGTAGTGCTTCCTCCCCTACCCCCGAAAGGGGGGGGAGGTGTAAACTTAACAACATTATAATATTGTATTGACATTGGAACTATAAACGTGTACCAAATTTCAAATCAATCGGACATTTAGAAGTAGTTCTAATTCAGCTTTCAAGATTTGATTACAGACAGATCCACAGGTGTAAGTAAATAAAAGTTTGTAAAAATCGAAATTTCTGATAACTATAAAAGATAGGTATATGACATATTTAGCAAAAATGAGAGGTTATTTAACCCTGAATAAAATAAAATAAAAATATATGGGGTGTGCCAATAAAAAAAAATGATTCCTTTATTTAAAGATTTGCGAATGCTTATAATAAACACCCTGTGGAACAAATTACGAATATTGCGCAGGCTAAACATTACTATAGTACTAGTCCTTCCTCCTGCCAAATATGGGAGTTTGCAATTCTGAAGTGACAGAGAAACTGCCCATTTTTCAACACCATGAAAATGCTAATTTTCATCGTTAAATCCGAATATTTCAAAAACTATCAAATTTCAGCTCATGTTTTATATGACAAAAAACGTTTGTATTAATACACAGAACTGAAAAATAAAATCAAATACAGGGTGTTCCATTTAAAAAAAACTTACTTTTTGTTGCCCTACTTTTGTGACGCACCCTGTATGATTTCCAATATTTTTAAAATATGCGCATTTTGCTACCTTACCCTATAGCGGATACGATTTTGAGACAAATAGTATCAGTTAAGCAAAAAGTTAATTTACTCTATCGTTGGGACACCCTGTACATGTTGTCCTTCGTTTCACCTTGAAACGATTGCATTTTTGAAAAAACAGACATTTCTGCATAAATTCACTTCTTTTGCAATGCCTATGATATTTATTAAAAAGCGTTATTTTTTGAGCACCGATAACGTGTTATATTTTGCATTAGCAACAACATATAGTACTTACCGCAATTAATAACCCATTTTTGGCAAATTTCTTCGTTTTTATACGGAAATCTGAAAAGTCGACGCCCAGAAGTGCGCCGGCTTATTCTGCAATCGTAATATTGGCAAACGTTTCCAGACATAATATTATTGTTGCCCTAAAACGCTTAAAATATACACATACGGTTTTAGAGAAACTATCTATTTATCTTAACGCTCCGACTGCTCCGAGTTAAATAATCACAAAATTATTTTGTGTAAATAATACCATAGATCCAATATAGCTAGCATATAATATTCTTTGATAATACTTCAGTCCTGAGTCGGCAGCGGGAGGCCGAGCGCAAAATTTGGCAACCCTGAAGCATACGAGAACTCGATGGACGCCAACGTTGCGTGGGTAGCAAATGTTGGCGTCCATTGAGGGGTCGCTTTTATTTGCAAGGCATGAGTTTTCTATTTGCGTAGCATATAATATTCTTTGGTTACTTAAAAAAAATAAGATTTAAAAAATCGTGATATTGCCAATTAATTATGAACTTAAAACACTTCGTTGCTATAGTGATTTTCCTTGCTATCTTAGTTAGGTACATAACATACTGTACCAGCTACAGCGCAGTGCCGTTCGTGTTAATAAAAAAAATACAAGGATCGTGATGTGGCCAATTACTCCCTTTATTGGGAACAATTTCATTTTCATGCGTGATACCACGCGTCCGCATACGGCGAGGTTAGTGAGGGAGTAAGCCGACACTGAGATTATTACGATGAACTGGTGTGCTCGAAGTCCAGACCTCAACCCAATCGAGCATTTGTGGGACCGAATGGGTAGAGAAGTTCGCGCAGAAGCTAAGCCACCAGAAACTTTGGCCGAGCTAAGATTCTCTCTGCAGAGAATATGGGATAACATGAACCAGGGTTTTATAAGAAATTTAATATTGAGTATGCCAAATCGGTGTCGAGCAGTCATAAGTGCTCGTGGGGGAAATACACGGCTTTAATTTTTTTTTCATGCAATTAAGTTGTTCTTTTAGTTCTTTAAATTGTTATTTTGTATGTTATTTAAAACTGTTATGTTTTGATACCCTTGTACATACAGCATGTTTGTTCTTTTAGATCTTTGAAGTCTTAGTTTTGCGCTGTAATTAGTACAGTAAGGTCCTAACCGAAACCTGTAAACAACACGCTAATAGAATTAAATTTGTATTGTTTTAAATTTTTTAAACTTTAATTTTAAAATTTGCTTCACGTACAAATTTTGATATTTTCGGTATCACCCTGTATAGATGTGTAATTATTAAGTATATTTTTTTTAGTCCCCAGTTGAAATAACTCTTAAGTAGGTACGCTCATAATTGGCCACATCACGATGTTTGTATTTTTTTTTATTAACACGAACGGCACTGCCCTGTAACTGGTACAGTATGTTATGTACCTAATTAAGATAGCAAGGAAAATCACTATAGCAACGAAGTGTTTTAAGTTCATAACTAATTGGCAATATCACGATTTTTTAAATCTTATTTTTTTTTAACACGAACGGCACTGCGCTGTAATTTTTACAGTAACTACCTAACAGAAACCTGTAACCAACACGCTAATAAAATCAAACGTTTGTTGCCTTGAATTTATTAAACACCAATTTTCAAATGAGATGATTTTACATGCCTTGATGCTTTCGACTTCACCCTGTATAAAACAGAGTTAAAATAAGGAAAACCACTTTGTACTAAGTAGTTCAAGAGTAAATCTACCTAATAATCAAAAAATGGAACAGATTGATCAAAATTTGAGGAAAATACAAGCGTTTAAAATTTAAGTACTTTTTTAGCTATTCCATAATAAATGGACGCAGTGTATATATGAGGAAAAGAAGCTAATGGGCATGTCCGCAGAACAGAAGCAGGAAGAAACAGATGGAGGTAACCCGGCGACACGTGTTTCTGCTTCTTGGCTTCGTCAGGCAATATGTATACATATGCATACATGCACCCAAACACCATAATTGGCATAGGTACACATATACATACATGTACACATAACGGGTGTGTCTGTTCTGCGGACATGCCCATTAGCTTCTTTTCCTTATATATATATACAGAGTGGCCCAAATTGGGTATACATGTATGGGTATCTTGGAAACTATAAGAGATAGAAGATCGGTTAAATGGGGAAAGTTTTAGTTCATTCAATTCCCAATTCAATGCCATTTTGATAACGATTTGATCTTTTTTCGTTTTTGAGATATTTTGAAAAAATCAAAAAGTTGTATTTTCGAAAAAGCGCTGTATTTTTTTTATTTAAAGATATTTTTAAAATCTGTAAAAACATTGTTAGGACAACTTTTTATGCTCGATGCACCCATGTATTCAGTTTTTAGTTCTGACGTTTCGGTTATGAGAAACCAGCATCAACTTCTTTTTTTCTTATGGCGGCCATTTTGTTTTTTAGCACATTTAAAAAGAACTTTTTTTTCCCTTTCTTGTGATGTATAACACTT
>JAEQML010084719.1:0-10047 GCA_016904865.1 Pissodes strobi | reverse complement strand
AGGGAGTACTAGTTTTACATCTTACCGTTCGTCTAGAACGACGCTGATTGATATGGGCTTGCATTTGAAATTTAGATTCGGGAATCGGGAAAGATACCCCGTAGCCTGTCTGAGGAGACTTGTGAAAGTCGAAACCGGTCACAGGTGGTGCTTTCCCGGACGCGTATTAGTACTTCCTACTATGTGACAGCACGGCCATTGTGCTGAAGTGTAGTAGCAAAACTGAATATCATAGCTATCTTGTGGGAGTTTTAAACTATACGCGAATTATGTGTTGAAGTCCAGGAGGAATTTATAAGTATTTGATTATGAATTCATACTGCGCTGCAACACAGGAGGAATTAGATGTCTTCGCGATGCAATCAATTTGCAGCTAGAGCCCTCGTGGTCTAGATGGTTAGGTCTCAAATCGGCGGCCCGGGTTCAAACCCCGTTGCGTTTTTAATTTTTTTTTAAGGTTAAGTTTCTAAACAGTTTTATTTTTATTTTGGATATATCTTGGGTTAGCACCTGGTTAGTTTTCTTTTCTTGGGCCTCGTAGCGAGCGAAGTATTATGCCAGAAAATTTTGATAAAACGTTGTTATACTAAAAGCTTTAAATGACATAACTGCTTGAAATAGCCTAATATCCAATCATTTACTTTCAAATATATCATTGATAAGCAAAAATATTTAAAGAGTCGTAAAACTACACTCGAAAGATCACTAAATGTTGTACCTAAAACCGAGGATTTCCAGATTTCCTAGCCCAAGCAAAATCCGCTAAATTTTATTGTAAATCTTCCTAGGTATTGATTATTGAAACTTAAGGCAACTAAAGTTGATAATGCGCACGCATTATGTGTTTAATAACCACCTGTTCCCTTTCAGAACCTCCTTCAGCTCCGCTAAATCTAACCGTCAACTTTGTTGACCAATCCAACGTGATACTAAGCTGGTTACCTCCCGAAAACCAGGGTGGTAGAACGGATACCGCCTATAGGATAAGATGTGACGCGTGCAGCTTAGGGCTGGTACAGTACAATCCACCAACGGTAAGTTAATTGTTTTTCTAGATAGGAATTTAACTATATTCTAGTACTATGTGGAAATTTTAAAAAAGCATTACATTTTCATGAGTTTTAAGATACCTGTGATGAGATATCAACGAGCGGTATAATTATATTTTATCATAATCGTGCTTTGACACAGTTATTCGTGTCCTTTAAAAGATTCCATAAAGACAAATATTGAATGATTTCAAATCAGGTTGGTGCTGTTTCAATTTACATTACAACATTCAGCCAAAAGCCAAATTATTATCACTAACATTTGAATGAATTATTGTGTTCACTACTCCTTGTGATCTCTAGTGCACTAACGTCACATGCCACCTACAGTTATTTGCATATTACAGGAAACATTCAACGAGACCCGAATCCACATCAGCGGCCTAAACGCGGTGACAACGTACAGGTTTCAAATTTTCGCGGAAAATGGCGTATCTCATCTTACGATGCGTTCCAATTCTGAATATGCCGACGTCACTATCACCACGGAAGCCTCGGTGGCCAGCAGCATCACCAACATTCGAGTGACGTCCGTCAAAAGCACCGAAATCACGTTGGCGTGGGACGCACCAATCACGGACGGCGATTTGGAGAACGACCAAGTCGAAACGTATGAAGTCAGGTGAGTACTATTATTGGAAGAGCTTTATTGGTTCTTGCTTTTAACGCGTCTTTCTCTTGTCGGTAAAATATAATTTTGATGATTTGATGGGTTATTATGAACTTAATGTATCCAATTTTTTTTCCTATTCAGATGGTTTCCACGAAACGAAGAATACAGTAACTCGACGAGTTTTTTAACGACCACTCGTATAGCAACGATCACTGGGTTGCAACAACGAACCGAGTACGGACTGCAAGTTAGAGCGAAAACCCCCAGGGGCTGGGGCGCGTGGTCTCCGGTCATTTTCAAGACCACCGGCCAAGTTTTGAATACGGGTGAGTGCAGCGGCATAAAATAGAATAGATTATTTTTATTTTTATATTTTATTCAACGTTTTTTTTTTCGACGAACACCACGTTTTTCTAACTTTTTTTTTATTGTCATTAATATTTTTTCTTTATTTAGTTTTATAATACTTTTATTAATTTTTCGAACTTTTTTTTTTATTATTATTTGTTTTTTCTTATTTGATTTTGTAATACTTTTATTAACTTCCCGAACAATATTTTGTTTTTTTATTATTTTTTTTCTTATTTCGTTTTCTAATACTTTTATTAACTTTCCGAATATTTTTTTTACGTGTTTTTCAATTTTTTCCCATTTTTTCGAAAATCTTTGTGGTGTATTTTGTATTTGTACACGTGAGTGGGCCCAAATAGGACCATCCACTGCGATCCTTGGTCTATTGTGGCTCACATCTGTGGTTTCCTATCCTAGAGGCTCGACCCTTTCCATGAAAACTCGAACAGCATTCTGGGGTGGACAGTTTTCAAATCTGCAAATGTGATCTGAGAATTTCCAAAGACTGTTTGTCTGGTTCTTTCCATTGCAACATGCTCCATTGTTTCTTCGGAGAGCCCTATTTTGTTCATGTGGCTTCTTAGCCGACAATGGCCAGTGTATATGCCAACTATAGCCTGTACCTGCTGTCGGCCAAGTTGAAGAAGTTGTCCAGTTCTCACTCCTGATGACAGATTCACCCGCCATCTTTGAATGAGTTAGGCCTGGTAACTCCCTCCATTTGTCTACAAGTACAAATTGCTTTTGAGTCCATTAGCTGTGTTATAAGCTATTTCCAGTACTGGCCTGTTTTGCAAGAGCATCAGCTTTTTCATTGCCTTCATATCCTGTTTGCCCAGGTATCCAGATCAGTGTAAGTTTATTTTCTCTACCTAGTTTGGTGAGTAGTTCCTGGCAGTTCCATACTGTCTTTGATGAACAACGGCTAGATTCAAGAGCTTTTAAAGCTGATTGATTGTCCGAGAAAATTTTGATTGACTTGCCTTTCCAGTTTCCAGTTTCTATCGATGAGCCATAGCAATGGCTTTAACTTCAGCCTGAAAAATGGTTGCATGTTTGCCTATGGAACACTTAAGCTCAACCTTATTCCATGCAGCAGGTCCTGTCCCATCATTGGTCTTGGAGCCGTCAGTGAGTAAACTATTCTCTGTTATTCTCAGATGTTCCGAGATATTTGCCCATTCGTTCCTCTTTGGTAGGAGGACGTCTTATGGTAGACCCAACACACTCTCCTGCTCATTGGCATTTTCCAGCCTGTTGGGCACCATGATTACCTGTGAATTGTTGATCACCGCCTGTGTCAATCTATACGTCGCCCATCTGGCCTCCTTCTCCAGTACTATTGGGAGAGGTGGCAGATTTAGAACACACTCAAGCGCTGCCGTGGGTGTACTGCCAAAAGCGATACTAATTGCGAGACACGCTTGTCTTTGTAAGGTAGATAATTTGATCCTTGCGGAGCTCTGTAAGCTGTTACAGTACCAAGCTAATGCCCCATATGTTATCAATGGTCTTATGACCGCAATATAGAGCCAGTGCATTTGTTTGGGATGTATGCCCCATGTTTTGCCACAAATGCGTCTGCAGGTCCATAGTGACAGTTTCGCATTTGCGGCAATTTTATCCAGATGGGCATTCCAGTTAAGTGCTTTATCTAAGGTACTTCACAGATACTTCACTGTATTTCGTAAATGGGATAATTTCTCCTTTGAGTGAAAGTGGTCCTAGGTCTTTCAGCCTTTTCTTCCTTGTGAACAGTACTATAACTGTTTTGTGTGGGTTCACAGATAGTTGTTCCCTTTCACACCAGTCATAGACCACGGTTGGCACCTCTTGCAGATCCTCTGAGATAGTTCTTTGCGAGTTGCTTCTAATCAGTATTACTAGATCATCCGCGTATGTCTGCACCTCCATATTTCACACATTCCGTAAAGGATCCGTTAGGTAGTTTTAGTGATCCTAACTCCTGAACGGGTTCTCTAGAGAGGATTCTATGGATCCTAGCACTACCAGGTGAATTCCTTTTTGCCTTTCTGATGGCTTTGTTGTAGTTCGTTAGAGCAGTTCTATATTGATCTGATATGCCGATCTCTAGCTCTATTAAAAAGTTTACGAACCTCCTTCCCTTGTTTGTCAAAGGAGTTATCCCTTTTAGTCTTGAGTGGACAGTTTTGATGATAAGCCGTATTTAGGGCTGACCTCAGTTGCTCCAAGGCCAGCCCAATCTCCTCACGATTTGGTATCTTTGCAATAGAGGTCGGCATCTGCTTTTGAAAGGTAAGACTAAAACCAGCCCAATCAGTGCACTTAGGGTCTCTGTATTCAAAGTTGGGTCTTCCACCTGTTTTCAGATTGAAAAGAATATGTCTATGATCAGAGCACGAGGGCTCTGATGACACAATCCAATCTGAGATTCTTGTGGATAAGAGATTATCACTGGTCGTTAGATCTAATACCTCCTGCTTATTGGCAATTACAAAGGTTGGTTCAGAGCCCCTGTTATTAACAACCAGCCCCTCCCCTAGTAAATAATTGTATAATGAGTCACCTCTCTGGTTGGTGTCCATGCTGCCCCACACTGTATGGTGCGCATTTGCATCACATTCAACTAGTAGATGGGTGTTCTTCCTCCGACTATAGGCGATCAAGTTCCGCATTTCAATTGGAGGAGGTTGATTTGCTTCAGCGCAGCATCCCCAGGAAAGTAGGCAGAACATACGATCATATCCGTTGTACCCTGTCCCGTGGATATTTTGACAAGCGCTGTCACCATGTCCCGCGAGCAATGATTTGAAATTTTGAAATATTGAAACATTTCATGTTGTTTCTGATTAAGATAAATGCTCTGGGTCTGTTTCCAGAGCAAATTATCTTACCTGATAGCTTAAGCCTCGTATTTGGGCTGTGGTTGCTAGCCAGGGCTCCTGGAGAAGGGCGATATCTACTCGCACTTCATTAAAAGTTTTGCCAAGGATGTATGAAGCAGCCTTGGCATGTTACAGATTGGCTTGCAAAAAGATGGTCTTATTTTCCATTTTTCTTCCCAGTCTGCTTGTTCAAGGAGTCCCTACTTCCTTGGTTTTTCGACCTTTTGGTCCCCTTGCCAGGGAAGGATTTTCCTTTCGCTTCCAGGGGGCCTGGTCGAGGTGCGACATTTTTTATATAATATTTTAGGAAATTTTGACCATTTACAAGTTGCACAATTGTATTAAGTTTTGTATAGTTTGGTTTTCCTTTTTCTTTTCATTGTATGTTTCTATTTGTGTTTTTATATGTTTTGTACTCTAGCTCTAACTTTCTATACAAATTGTGAAATTTTTTGACAATAAAGCATTATTATTATTATTATTATTATTATTATTATTATTATTATTATTATTATTATAGTATATTTACGAAAACATTTTATATCGTTTTTCTAGCATACGTAGGAGCGGAAGAAGGTTTCAGGCTACAGCTGGTAGCAGGAGGAATCGTAGTGATTGTGGTAGTGTTGGTAGCAGTCATCGTTCTTACCGTAGTTTTCGTTCGATCCAGATCGAACGACGAATGCAACAAGAAGCAACCGAGCGATTGTGACACGTTGGAATACAGAAATGGAGAAGGTACTTTTCGTTATTTATATAATTCAATTTCTAGGGCTCGGTTTCACAACCTGCGGTTTCGCCCTTTGGCAGTCGAGGGTTGTGAAAACCTGAAGGGCTAAATGTTAGTTTTGCGATGGTGTGTGGCACTAACTTTAGATGATATAGAGGTATGGGTATGGATATTGCCTAGCTGCATTTTCACAATAGATCAAAAACAATAAAAAACATTCAAATGATTATCTAGAAAATTTTCACATATTCAATGCATGAAATAATAGCCAGTTTCAGCTCAAGTGAATTTAAACAATTTTAGCCTACCATTTATAACCTTAGTAGTAATATCTAACACAGTCCTTTAAATTTGCACTTTCACGCTCCTCCCCCACCCCAGGATTGGTAGTTACTTACAGTAAGTAGTGTTTAGTTGATAAGATAAATCTAACCTAAATTTAATACCCTTATTTGTTACTACCTATTTGATAACGCATTCAGTCTAGTCTAGATAACGTATGTTTGTTTCCATGTAGTCGTTGGTTCTAATAAGTCTTTAGGGAACCTATAAGGAAAGGGTATTAATATGATGTATATGTATAGTGAAGGATGCGTATTAATTATTGCCTTATTGCATACTGGTGTCGGTTTTAGTTTGGAGTTTCTAACACAGCGTCACATATTATTTGTTTAAATCGATTTTTAATTTCTCTTTATTTTTTTCCACGTCCTTTTTAGTTCACCACACCAGCTTGGACAATCCCCCCATAGTTACGACCCATACCAACGGTAATTTATGTTTTTGTTTGTTTTTAATCCCTATTTTAAATGTGTTTTATTTTCAATAACATGACTCAAATATGCAAGGTAGTGTTCCTATATGTTTGTCCAATGAATTTTATGACTTTTTATATTGCTTTTAAAACAGGCAACAACTAGAAAAAAAGATTTTGAATATACTCCCCCTTACAGTTGGGAATGAGGGCATTATTTGAATATATACTTAATGTCGTTTATATGCTTTATTTTACGGAGGATTAATAGATATATATATAACTTAATCTGGCCAGGAAAAAATCCTGCCACAACAAAGGAATGGCTGCAGTGTTACCTGGAAATAATCCGTTATGTCCTTGCTTCCAAGTAGCATTGATGGAGCGCTCTACTACAGTTTTAATCAAAATTTTGCACGAAACATACCTACAGCCATTCCTTTGTTGTATCCAGCGACGTGTGGTCCATAGAAGCATTGCTTCGCTTAAAATTCTAGAAACAATGCTCTCCAATTTAGTAATATTTTGTCTCAATAATAATAAGTATGAATATCGCACCAGTATATATTTCATTTTTGAGATCGAGCCTCCAATGTCGAAGTCGGCCATGGGCCGTTTGTTCTTATCGACATGAACCATGGCCGATTGCGACATTGGAGGCAAGATCACAAAAATGAAATATAAATATACTAAAACGTGCTAAGATTAATATTTCGTTTTTATAATTATTATTCGTGAGACAAAATAGTATTAAATTGGGGAGCATTGTTTCTAGAACTTTAAGGAAATCAATGCTTCCCTTGCTTCCATGGACTGTATCAGAATCTTGTATACACAGTTTGATAATAATTATTTGCACGTTTTTGACTAATTTCATGTGCTATTCTAGTGACCACGCCACTGTTCACTGGAATAAGTGGCTCGTCCCGGACTTACATTGACCCCCATACTTACGAAGACCCTAATCAGGCTGTTAGAGAGTTTGCGCGAGAAATTGACTCCAAGTGCATCACTATCGAGGCTATAATAGGTAAATATATGTTTTTATTGTTTATTTAATAGTGTATCCTACTATGTGCAGCCAAAGTTTAATTAGGCGGCACATTATTCATCTCCTACTTATTTATCTTCTTGTTAAAGTTTCCATAAGGTGGGTAGATCGGGCCTTGATGATGTAAGAGTGTTTTTGAAACAATTAACACTGGATAAGTGTATACAGGGTGTTAACTAAGTATGTGCAGTAACTTTAAGGAATGATTGTTTGACTGATTCTGAGACGAGAGAAGTTCATATAAATATGGGTTCGCAAATGCTTCGTTTTCAAGATACAGGGTGTTAAACTTTAAAAAAAAAATCAAGTTTTCGTTAATATCTTAATATTCTTCAGCCGATTTTGTTGAAATTTTGCAGTTATATTTGCAGTGATAAGGGGATAATTTAGTCCATTTAGCGGCACTTTAGCGAATATTTTATCTCGTGATTTTTTTTTCGTATCTTTGTTTTCGGGAAAAAATTTATTTAATGCATGTCCCTGAACTACAGAAAAAACATGGGGAACAAAACGAGAAATTTTCTTTTTTAATCGTTTGCAAGAATTTTTATGACTGGAATAAACTATTGACATGTAAAAAAGGACAGTTGCACCGTCGCGTCGTGCATGTACCACATACGAAATCTTTCCATGACAGGAACATTTTCTGAAAGTTCAGGTTAAACGTATTCTTAAACCTTCAGTATTCTTCCCCAGTAAGTTTAGGTGGAAGAAAACGAGGTCCAATGAAGTGATCACCGACAAATATTTCCCAAATATTAAAAGAAAACTGTTCTTGAAAATTATTTTCTATCGAGGCGTGTAGATTGCTTTCGACCCATATGTGATTGTTGTGCGGGTTTACCACAGACCAACGAGAGTGCGAAAATCGCAGAACACGTCAGTGCACCTGTTAGTGAACGCACCCCACAACCAACCAAAAGTCGTTCAAGGGACATGGCAGATCTGACAACAGGCAACCATATGACAACAATGACAGTGACGCAAGAAGACAGATGTGACGCAGGGCACGAAAAAAACAAAAATAAATTGCCAGCAAAAGCTGCGGGTAATTCAAAAAAAGATGAAATGGAAAGTGGGCAAATCAGGGAAATTCCACCCAAATCTCCATGGAGCACAGTTTCCTACATAAGGAACAATAATCACAGAGAAAACCCTGTTGTGGGAGGAAGCAGAAATTTTACATTACAAGTAACGAAAAAAAGGAGATGTAAATGACGCAGGAAACTATCGACCTATCTCTCTCTTGCCTGCCCCCTCCAAAATCATAGAAAAATGCCTTGTAAAACAAATGACAAATTACCTGGAAACAAATGAAATTTTAAGTAAAAACCAATTTGGTTTGGGAACACGACTTTGGCAATCCTTAAAATGGTGAAGAACATAATGGAGGGATTTGAGAACTCGGAACTCACAGTCTTAACCTTTTGCGACCTAAGCAAAGCTTTCGATTGTGTTTCCCATGACATTTTACTAAAAAAATTGTCCTTTTACAAGTTTTCAAGCAGCCAACTAACTTAACTAATAAAATCATACTTAACCAACCGTCATCAGGCTGTAAACTTTAATAATGTAATGTCAAATAAAGAAGAAATAAAAATTGGTGTTCCGCAGGGGTGAATTTTAGGACCTATATTCTTTCTGGAGAAGATCATGCGGGGGAATGGGTATACAACTAAATGAGGAAAAAACTTTATACACCCTACACTTCGCGGATGATCAAGTAGTAATAGCCCAGGACAAAGAAGATTTAGAGTTTATGACAACAAGACTTCTGGCTGAATATGAGAACTGGGGAATGTCGGTTAACAAATCGAAGACCAAATATCTGTGCATAGGCAGAGAAGCAGAAAACCTTCACGTAAACGACATAGAAATAGGAACATGCAACAAATACACCTACCTAGGAACTCAAATAGACAATACGGCTAGAACAGAATGTGAGATCGAGGAAAGGATTTGGAAAGGCAGGAAAGTCATCGGATGCCTGAACTCAATATTATGGTCCAAAAATATATCACATGAAAAGAAACACCTTATCTATAATTCCATTTTCAAGAGTGTGGTATTGTATGGTTGTGAAACATGGCAATTAACGAAAAACATGGAGCAACGACTTCTAGCACTCGAGATGGACTTCTGGCGAAGATCTGCAGGAAGATCAAGGGTGGAAAGAATAAAAAACATCCGAATCAGAGACATCATGCATGTAGAGAAAACAATTATTGACGAGATACAGAGAAGACAACTAATATGGTATGGCCATGTGGAACGAATGGAAGACGGGCGCCTCCCAAAAATTCTATTAAAATGGACACCACCAGAAAGAAGGAAACGAGGAAGACCCAAAACAACATGGCTCGGTGGAATAAAAAAGGCTATGTCAGAACGGAACCTACAACCGGGAGACTGGGAAGATAGGAGTGGCTGGAGGCTGGGGACCGGAAGGCGCAGGACGCTATGAGCCCGAAGATGTATATATATATATATACAGTATGTCTCACTAACTTGGAACCATATGGGAAACTTCTTTATTGTTGATTTTACGAAAAAAAGTTACTCTTTATAAAAAGTTCTGCTTCCTGAGAAAATAATATTAGACTATTAAAACTTGAATTAGCATATACAGAGT
>JAEQML010084718.1:0-10047 GCA_016904865.1 Pissodes strobi | reverse complement strand
TTATATCTCGGCTTTCTTAAGGAATTTGGTTGTTTTTAAACAAAGGTTTTCTCTGCTTGGAAAATATCCCATTTTGTATTAACACAATTCTTACAGAATCCACATGAATATTTCAATATTCATTATATTTGGTAGCTCTAATTGAGAAACAGCAGTTGGAAGGGTAAAGTACTGAGGCACTTTAACATCCTTTAGGCATTCACTGACATCACTAACCGAAAAAGCCACTGTTTACTTTTACACCGTGAAGTGTCAAAAGTGCGTTAAACCCAGCATGATTTTAAGGTCTTTTTGGTCATGAGCAAATGGTGGCAAACACTTTTTCGGCTAATGACAAAGGTGTCATCGAGTGCTACAATGGTGGTAAAGTGTCCTAGAACCCCACCATCTCAACTACTAACATCACTTAAAAAACTTAAAATTAGCAAAACCCTGTAATAAAATTACTCAAGAGAAAACCAAAATGTATAGTAATTATCTAACGAAAAGCGCATATGACCAACAATATCAACGCATGCGAAATTATTAAGTTTACTCGGAGGGCTACAATATGAACTATTTTTAAATATTAACTATGTATTTAGTCTTCGGCTAATGGTAAAGGTGTCATCGCGTGCCAAACAATGTTAAAATGTCCCAGTACCCCGCCCTCTCAACTACTAACACCATTTAAAATCCTAAAAACCGCAAAGCTATATAATTAAATCGCTCAGGAGAGAGCTAAAATTTATAATAATTACTTAACGAGATGCTTAATATGAAAGCTACCAGATATAATATCAACGCATTTTAAATTATTAAATTTATCGAAGAGCTACAATGAGAACTATTTTCAAAAATTACTTTTTGGTCTGGAGCAAATGGTGGTATCAACTTCTTCAGCTAATAATAAAGGTATCATCGAGTGCTAAAACAGTATTAAATTGTCGCAGTATCCCGCCCTCTCAACTACTAACACCATTTAAATAACTTAATATTAGCAAAGCTGTATAATAAAATTACTCAAGAGGAAACAAAAACTTAAAATAATTACTTAACGAGATGCTCATATGGACAACTGCTAGCTATAATATCAAATCATGTTAAATATTAGATGTACTGGTAGAGCTATAATGAAAACTTCTTTAGAAGCCTTTTCTACTGGTTACGTTTTGGTGATAACTGACTACTTTTTTTAAAAATTAAATAAAATTTGAGACCGATCGATTTGTATTTAATTAGCCACCTATGATATCAATATAGCTCATATCTTACTAATGTATCATGTTATCAGTGCTCATCCATTGAATATTAGTAGTGTATCCATGATAGTGGGTAATAGGAAATACTTCCTCCATGAGTGCTCACTCTCAAGGTGAAGTAAAAGTTTGCCTCTCTGTAGAATCTTAATATATTTGCTATCCTCGTCTACCTTAAAGATACAAACATTAAATATGAAGAGCGCTCTCTCATGATGAAAGAGGAGTTGCTCTCATCAGTGAAGGAGTAGTAATTCTGATATTAAAACAAATAACTCATGTATGTTGACCTTGTGTTATATTACCTATCAAACGACCCTGACTCTCCCCTCCCCTTTTAAATATGTTTAATAAAACTTGCAGCGCTGCATTTATTTCTTCAATTTAAAATTTAGTGTTCTATGGAAGAACTCAAATTCAGAAATCGAGTTCTCAAAAGGGAGTTGTCAGAAAATGTTAGTTTAGAAATAGTTACTCCAAAAAATTAAAAGTGAAGTGTAGTTGAAAGAAGAATGTCTTGCTTGCCTCAATTCATTGCAAGTAGAAGAAAATTTCACACTAAATTCTTGCATTCACAAATTTCGTTTAGACGGCTTAACAGAACGGTTAAAGAAGAACGATGTTTGCCCATGGTGTAGAAGACATTGTGAGTTTATTCATATAAAATATAATAAGCAAAAAAGAATGAATGTTTAAGAAACTAAATAAATTAGAGATATATTGGCAATTATTCTTACATCAAGATTATAAATATGAGGGGATTTTCTATTTATAAGGATCATTCAGCCTGTTACAGTCGCATGCATTAACAGTCATGATGACATCAGTAAACAGTATAAAAATTCTGCAGGGATGCACAAACATGATGAGAGAGACTCCTCAGAAGTCAATGAGAGCGGATTCTCCCGGAGGAGGTATTTTGCCTTCTCCGTGAGGACTCACTCTCATGAATACACTACTAATATTATTTTAAATATGAATCAAATATATTTGACTTATAGCATTTCGTACTAATCAATAATTTATGACAGAAAATAAATTCCTCTGCAAATACGTGAAAGCGACTGACTTCAGGAATACACGCAAAATACAAGAAAAAATTAAAAGTATTGTTGAATGAAATAATTCTAAGATGTTATCCCACCTGAAATGGATACCAATATAAAGTTTATTGAATATTTCATAGTCTATTAAATTTTACAAGACGAAAATTTGTGAATACACATGAAGTTCTGGAAAAGAAGAGGTCTTTTTGAAAAGAATTCTTCATTCTGCATTTAAAGTAGAAAGAGGCCTGACTAATCAACCGGCTGAAATCTCTGCAATATATTTCTCCAACAAATTTTTTCAAGCAAATGCCATTTAATCGACAGAAATCCCTCCTTAATTGAAAATAATGAGTCGGAATTTCGTGCGAATGTCGATCCCGCACGCTTAATTAATAAAACTGGAAGGAAAGATATAAATGACCAATCAAACTCAGTTGATAAATTAGTGTCCTTTTTGCTAACCGTAAATAATGCTTTTCTACATAATGAATCGAACCCAAGCCTACTTTTTTGTCACTGTGATAGGCGTAATTATTGCTAGACTGGCCCGGAAAAAAAAGGAAAGGCTATGAATTAAATTCCGGTAACTGAACGATTTAAGTATGCATTCTAAATCGTTGATTAATATTCAAAACTCGCAGGATTATATCCGAGCTAAACTTTTATAACCTGTTCCAGTTTTCCTGTAATTATCAGTTAACACGAGGAATTTTCCTGTTAGGGCAATGAGCTAATTAAATACGAGAGAGGCATTGTACAGTATTCTAGTATTGAAATAAAATCTCAGTAACTTCGCAAGCTCAAAGTAAAAAATGTGCGGGTACTTAAACAATATCAGTGAAATATACAATTTGATGAATTCGTACAAAAAGTATAGTGCACAACGGATGCGAAGATCTTCGTAGTGATGAATCTAATCCATATAGCAAATGAAATAAGTAAACTACATGTGAAAACTTAAAACAAATTAGTAACTAGGATTTTTAGCTTCTCTAGGATCAATAAATTGCACTAATGCCATTTTTCATTCTTAAAGCTGAGACACTGCATACTGGCCTAATAGATTACAAGTAGCATCAGATGAACCCATTACAATAATATGAAATATATATAGAGATTTGAATAACCAAAATATTATCTTTATCCAAACAAAAACCGGAAATAACACGGAAGCTGAGACCAGCAGAATATAATCATTACTAAATTTAAATTTTACATCAATCTGCTTTTATCCTTGCTGCCACCCCTTAATCTGTAAAGCCTACACAAAAAGTTCGCTGCGTTAATTTCACATCATTTTATTAAGGGTTCGTCTTATATAGATTGAGCCTTGAATGGGTGACGAAAGCATAATAGCTTTTTGAACTTCAGCCGTATGCTTAAGAGATGGGTTTAAGTGAGGTTTAACGGCACTTTGGAAATAATGCCGAAAATTTTTCAGTTCGCCAAAAAGAGCTGCAAGATTGATGACCACTTAATTTCTAATTAATTGTCTCGTTCCTTGGCAGGAAAATTTTTGTAATTTTGTGCCACGATTTTGTGAGGACAAATACTTAAAATCACGAAACAATTATTCATTGATATTTTGTTGCACTTTTTCCTCAGCGTAATTCAGGCTAATGCACTATTAGTTCTAATAATAAAAATATCAATATTTTATTTTTACCAGGACTAGTAGAAGTGGACCTATTTTTCGGAACTTTAGGATCGATAGCACGCAAAATGCTCTGAAAGCATTTTTTTAAAGACGAAAAAGGGAGTGCCTTTGGAGCAATCTAAAGCACACCTATTCATTTACGCTAGAGTTGTAAATTTAGATAGTTTGCTTAGTACTTTTTTTATTAGACGAGCAATACTTAGTTTCCCTAAAATTATAACATTTTATGCTGGATGCTACCGATCAACCATAGCAAATACTACAATTTATTGCTTTTTGATGCAATTTACAATGTTCATATTGTAATCTACTAAAATGCATAAGCTACTAAAGAAATATCACCCTGTCGTAAGTTTGAACTTGAACTTGGAGATTGTTATATAAACATTAAAAGCAAACTATAAACAACGCGAGCAATCAACGGGAGCGATTTTGAACCTTATGCATGCAATGATCATCACTTTTTTAATATAAATACGCTAACGAACCCTCAGTTCTTCAGACTTTAGTCTCGCCTCCAGCTCCCAGGTTAGTCATTTGACGACTGCCTTCGGGTTCTATCCGCTCTTAAAGTTAGCCATACGGCTGCTTTAGGTTCCAGTCCATTCCTTCCAAACCTGGTACCGGTTAGCCACTTGACGACTGCTAGGACCAGGGGTTTCACAACCTCCATAGTAAAGTCCTGACAAGAAGTTTGTCAGAGTGCTGAGAAAGACAAGTATCTAAATAGTCAGTTAAAAAGTTTAGTGAAATCTTTTAGTGCTCTTAAATAAAACTCAACTCTTAAGAAAAACTATAAATTATAAGACAGTAAACAAAGACCTATAAACAGTACCTCAAACCGAGAAAACATGCGCACCGTAGTAATCGGGTATAATAGAATCTAATTTTTCTGACCAATAATCATTGTTAACGTTTTATCGTTAATACATTGTTATTGTTATAGACCAAACGTGCTTATTTTATCATCTCTTCTTACCCCACGTAACTCGGTCTCGATCTACCTCAGTTACCCCCCGGCACGCTGAACAAGGCGTGTCCTCACGAATAGAACATACATTGGTAGAGTAAAGGAAGCATTGAGACCCCGTCATTGTACTAATCGCGACGCGGCTCTTCTCTGAGAAGTTATTTTTTAAGAAACACGCTACCCCCTAAACTATTCGTGACAATATGTAACGAAAACAGAATTATTGACAAAACTTAATAAAACTAGTAGATAAGCAGAGAGAGTTGAGCGACAATTTCTCCCACTTTTGCGCGTAAATCTCCATAAGAAAATCTATGGTCCATTCTGGTTTTCAAGGTCACCGACGACTCGATCTCAGGATCGACGCCGCCGACTTGGCGGTTGGATGCCACCTTCCAACCATAGCAAATACTACAATTCATTGCTCTTTGATGCAATTTACAATGTTCCCATATAACGGAAACGGAGGTATTGACAAAACTTAATAAAACTTGTATATAAGCAAAGAGAGTTAAGTGGCAATTTCTCCCACTTTAACTGTACTACCATTCAACCATAGCAAATACTACAATTCAGAGCTCTTTGGTTCAATTTAAAATGTTCCCATATAAAGGAAAGGAAACTATTGACAAAACTGAATAAAACTAGTAGATAAACAAAGAGAGTTGAGCGGCAATTTCTCCCACTTTTACGTTTAAATCTCCATAAGAAAATCTAATGTCCATTCTGGTTTTCAAGCTCACCGACCGACGCCGACGCCCCGATCTCAGGATTGACGCCGCCAACTTGGGCTATCGCATATGGTCCTAACCCCGAATTTTGATCGCACCATAATTCCCTGATCATAACATCACCGCCAAGGATAAGGCCACTTGGGAGACATCATCTTAACGGTTGCGATTAATGTGGCACATCTTCATTTTTGCCTATTTTCCTTTACTGATATCATCCTCAGGGATTTGACCTCCAAGTGTCATCTGTCAGGAGTAGACCACTCTGTCTCTCTGTCTGTCTGTCAGTGATCTAATCATGACCGATGGCATCTGGAGGTCAAACCCTGAGGATGATCATCAGTAAACGGAGCTGGCATAAATCCAAGAAGATTTTAATCCATGAAGATTTTCTACATTAACATGGTGAAGGTGATAAACTGATAAATATTATGGGTGAAGATCATTATTCAAAGATCATCAAACTAATTCAATTTGAAGAAAAAAGTCAATTTAATAAATAAGATATTTGCAATCCAGAAGTTAAATTTGGTGAGTGTTCAGTCAATTTTGGTAATAAATACTTCAAGCAACTACTGAAAAGGTACATGTTGATTAAATCCAAAAAACATTTTCTCTATGTAATGATTATTTTTGGAGGCAAAATTGAGAGAAACATGCTACTCATAGTCTGTAAGAACTGCTTGTGGCTGTGATTAGCTTGCCTTAATTGCTGCTCAACATCAACAATGAAGAAGACACATCCAAGGAGAAGAATCATTTTGAAATATACACTGAAATAATACTTTTAAGTCATAAAAATATTTTTTCTACGAGCATGCGGGAAAGTATACTACTTTACCGCACTGTTTTATACACAAAAACTTGTACTTTTGTACAGTCCAATATTTTGTAGTTTTTTAAATAATGATGCTCACTCAGTTAGATCTTAGAAGACTCAACGCGAACCGAAAGGTCTAGAATGTGAAGCAATTTGTCTAAAGAGGATGTCATTGTAGTTGTAATAATTAGAATGTTTTAATAATATATCTGACAGGTGCTCGTAAGCATGCAGTAAATTTTTTATCAAATTTGTTTTACGTTACCCAAACTTACATATTTCTATTATTGATTCCTGGAAACATATACAGGCAATCCTGTCCTAATGCAACATATTTTCTTTTTTGATATAAGGATTTGGTAAAGGGCCGAAATATTGCTGATACGATAACCTTATATTATTCGACTTTATATAATGTATTATGCATGAGACGAAGAAATTGTAGAAGACAAGACAGGCTATTTTTAGCATTTATATCGAATTCCCTTTAGATTTTTTTCAAATTTAATGAAAATATGTAAATTTGGAAAAACGATTCTCTTTAACACGTATTAAAAAACATTGATTTGAATAAAATGATGTAAATGATGAGAAGCTTTCAAAATCATTTGCGTCGGTTCAAAAGCATCAAATAAATAATTATAGAATACCCACTAAATAACAAAGCCTTAGCACTTGTCGTGTGACATCATCCATGTAGGCCGTTATAAGGGGATACATACACTAATATTTTTGAAAACTATCAATAGTTAACTTATTTTAAAGAACGCCATATAATAGACTTCTTGACAAATCACAAAACCTATGTTGGAGTTTTGGTTTAATACTAGGCGTAGTATTAAATGCAGCCTCCCAAGAGTCCCTACACCTGCGCCAAAAATCAGGATATGTATTTATGTATAAATTTTTTTTGTCCTACTGAATAAATGATATTACACATAAATGCATATACCGAACTATTCCACACCATCTCTTAATTATTATTACTTAAAATAATAAAAAAAAACTTAATAAAATTTACTTTAGTAGGTATAATGTAGGTATGCATGTTAGGCATTTAAGTGAGTGTTTAGGTGTAAAAACCATATATATTATAGAGCACAAGCCAAGATAATACATTAAACTTTTAAAGATATAGATCCCAAATTAAATATGTTTAGTTATAAAAAATATTTATGCCCGTATGGGTAGATATATGACCTACTTCCTTAAAGTATCGAGATTATATTATATAATTTAGGAAAAGTCTTGTTGAGAACAATTTTCATAATCATTCCTTAATCAGGAAGCTGATAGAACTTATTACATTAATAGGGCCAAAACTACGAGACTAAAGTGTTAATATAGATTGAATTCTGTCTCATATAACTGTAGTACAGAAATATGGTAGTGACCATCTGCCATTTGCCTGTATTTATCAAATCTATCTTCAAGAGGATTTGTTTTAAATTTTGATGTTGAAATACAAACTCTCTATACAAAGAGTTTCAATATTCAGGTTATAATTAATAACAATCGCCCAATTAATGCAATTTTAAAAACAGTTAATCTTTTAGCTTTTTGAGACAAACTTTTGGCAGAAAACCGATCTGTTGGTAGCTTAAATGTGGAACATTTGGGAATCCGAAAACATGAACCTTAAGCCCATTTACAGCCAAGAAGAGAACACTTTTGAGGCATAATTACACTAAGTATCAGTGACCAAAAAATTAGCCGAAACCTAGAGAAAACATGCAATTAAACACGAACAAAATTTATAAACTGTGCTGTAAACACACCGGCCAACCGGCACAATGCAACAAGTCTTTTAGTCCGAAATATATGGTTTTACGCGTTTAAGAATATGCCTAACTTTATAAATCCCATACCTAAATATGTAGCGAAATATTAGATCCAGGTTTCGCGCACTTAAAAGCACATAAATAATTTCGATTTCAGAAAAATGCAAGAAAATAACACTAATTAACGCAGCCATTATCGCTACATTCGCAAACTAATCGTCAGTTCTTCTTCCTGTTATATCCTCTCAGATAATGCGCTGTTGCTGGCTCTATAAGGAAGGTATTATTTTAGGAAAGTGCACGAACAAGTTAGTAGTATTAGATAATTAAATAAATAAATTACGAAATAACACATTATAAAAAGAGGAAAGAACATTTTATGGAAATATGATTTTTACAATATTGGACAAATTGTAATGTAAAAGATACACTCTCTATATACAGGCAGCCTAATATACGCTACTATCGTAGGTGTCTGGGAACATTGCAACCAGATGCGCCTCGATCGCGATACCCTCTCACCCGCAAGGCCCCCTCCTACATCTTCGCTCCAAACCGCAAAGGTCCACATGCATGACGTGACGAGCCAAAAATTTTGTGAGCCCTTTGTCCTTTTGTAAAAGTGTTGTTGGCTACCAACTCTCTTTACCTTCTGAGAAATGAATTTCGGTTTATTTAGTAATATGTTAGGGTCTATGCTTTTACTAAAGCTGGTGTTTGAAACATTGCTGCTTTTAAATTTGTAGGACATTTGCTATCATTTACACAAAGTAGGAACTGAATAGTGCCAAAGTATAAAGACCATTCTTTAGTCGATCAGTGATATACAATAGGGTCGCCTGTAAATTTTAAACTCCTTTTTCCGCAAAAATCTGAATTCAAACTTCGATGCATCCAAATTCTCGCTGACAAAATAAAATGCGAACATGCTACCTGGCAAACACGGGAAAACTAAAACCCGCTATAAAACTTTTGACAAGAAGAAATTCTCCGACAAATTCCTAAATTAAGAATGTTGAATATACGCTTAGAAACTGCTTAAAATGCATATTTATATCTTGTAAATAGTTGCGCTGCTGTGTGAAATTAATCTATAGGAGTAAAGCGCAAAAACAGTTGTTCCTGTTTTTTTTTATCATGAAACACAAATTATCTGAAGAAAATAATGTCAATCGCAGTAACAAACTAGCAGGTTTAAGTCCTCTACATTATTGGCGGCAAGCAAAAAGGATATTAATTTATCAACTGAGCTTGACCGGTCGTTTATTTTTCCTTTCCAATATAATTTATTAAACCTGCGATCGACGCACGTAATTATCACTCTTTATTTTCAATTAAGAAGTAGAAGAATAAGTATTAATTCTAAGCTAAGAGCATGAGCTAATGACAATGATGAAATGAAGTGCGAAGATTTTCCTCCGATTATTAGTCAATCGTATTTTCACTTTTAGTACAGGATTAGGAGAAAATTTAATGCTTCAAAAGGGCCCTGGATGGTCTCTGGAATCGTTTTTCCCAGAACAACATGATGACTTCCATTTTCCATTTCGTAAAACCTAATAGATTATTATTTAGAAAACTTGAAGAATCTTAAAAAGGATTTCTCCTTGAGGCACGCCCGCATTAATGTTGAATGTGTCTAAGATGTGTTTATCAACTGCAACGTGCAGAGTTCAGTTCTGAAGGAAACTGGCAAGCCAGCTGCAGAGAGAGGCTGTTCGAAGGACAGCAGTTTGTTGAGCAATCCGTCATGTCAAACCCTGTCAAATGCCTTCGAGATATCCAACGCAATCGCTCGAGA
>JAEQML010084717.1:0-10047 GCA_016904865.1 Pissodes strobi | reverse complement strand
ATATAGCGTCATATTTATAACTTTTTGCCCTGTTTAATTGTATATTTTTTCCGGTACTTTTGTGGTAACTTAGTGTAAGTAATTATGCCTCAGGAATGTTGCATACCTGGCTGCAATGGGGATTATAAAACTGGGCCTAGAGTTCGCGTTTTCGGTTTTCCAAAGGACGTAAGTTTGCAACAAAAATAGCTAATATTGAAACTTCTTTATATAGCGAGTTAGTTTCTATTTCAACATCAAAATTTAAAACGTCGTTTATTTCACATAGTTTGGACGATATACAGTCAAAATTTGAAGCCAAATATACTAAGAAGTTTTCGAAATCTTGATGATAACAAAATACATGCTTTACATTTTATTTGTGAAAAATTAGCATTGCTTTCATCTACTCTGCAAAGGAAATACGTTGGTATTCAAGTAGTATAATACTAGTCCACATACATACAAATACTTAAGAGATTATGGGTCCCTTATTTTATCACATCTTCAAACTATAATGGGTATTTGTAATGAACATATGACTGATCCCCAAATCGATGAAAAAATATCTTTTAAACTAAGTTTGAAATGTGTTCGGTTTGCTAAAAGACTAATAGAGATTTGTGACACCGGTTTTAGATGAGGCCAAATGCCTGCATAAAAATATTTTTTATAACTAAACATATATTTCATTTGGGATCTATTTCTTTCAAAGTCTAATGTATTTTCATGGCTTGTATTCATTCTACAATATATAAATTTAATTGAATTAAGTACAAAAGATATAATCAAATTGTTTTAATTTCTAACAATGACGAACGATTTTCCCCTGCATTTTATAATGAAGTTATATGATTAAGACAGCAAAACTGATTTGGAAGTAAGATATCTGCTTCTCCGTAATAATTTTAAAATAAATAATGTTATATATTATGTTGACTTTATAATATTTTGTATTATCGCTTTTTTAATTTGGGTTAGTTAGATTCCGATGGTCATGTCTGTTACCTAACAAACACAGAGTAGATGTTACTTGAAAATTGTACTGCTTGTTTGTCGATTCTTTTTCTAATTTCACTTTTCAGTGACATTTGTTCTTTTATTTATGCTTTAAAAACTACTTTCAGTTTGTAATAAATAATAGAAACGTGCACTATTATGTATATCCTTAAGTTTCTCATCTACTTTGGAACTCCAACTGAGTCAAACGAAAACTGAATTATTATGATATTTTAGGATGATATATGGTGACAATTAACTTTCACTAAGCAGTAAGTGTTAAGGTAAGGTTAACCGTTAGAACATGAATTGTAACAGGCTTATATATATGATTGTTTGGATTCCCTTATTTACACTTTTAAAAATTCTATTCAACCCAGTTTCTTCTAAGAAAGCTAAAGAAACTCAAAAAAATCTTAAAGCAGAATGTTTAATTTAAAAAATATTGAAAGAAAAACAATCCCAAAAGTCAAACAAAAAAAAAAGCAAAAACCACGATAATAGGTACTCTTGCTCCAAAAAAGAGATATGAAATTATGGGAATTGGAATTCACTATATATATTTTATAAAATTAATTAACAAAGGGACTAATCAAATTTAAAATATTAAAACAAGGTTACAAATATTTAAACGTTCAAATATTTAAACAAGGTTACAAACAAAATTGGGATTTAAGCTCCTGAATCGTATGATATCATTTCTATGTGTGCCTTATTTTGAAATTTAATCTATTTTAAAGAAATGTAAAATAATTCAAAGTAGAAAACACAACGAAAGAATAAATTTATCTGTAATTAGTGATCTAGTATATGATAACTTCCCGATCGTTATATTTTTTGGTTTGGCGGTCTTGCAGAGAGATCAAGTAAATAACTTGTCATTAAGCCAGCTTAGGATTCTGATAATGGTCTTTTCGGCCGGGAGTTTTGTTTGCTCACTATCACAATTATTATTAAGACTGCTCGTCTCCTGTATAAAGAGTAACTCTAATCCATTTAAAAACAATACCATACTATAAGTGTATAAGGGACTATACCTGATATATAGGCTATAAACTATTAATCTAAATGACATTTCCAATGATTGATAAGTGTAATAAAATATTTATCACGGGAAAGATAAAAAACTGACGTTCAAATATTTGATGAAATCTTACCCCATTAAGATGTGGCAAATCCAAAGCAGCTGGTACGTATGTCGTAGCTGGACTACAACGTGTACAAGTTCTTCTCAATGCTGGTCTTTGCCTTGATCCGTGACATCTGCAAACCATAATTATATTATGAGTGAAGAGAAAATTAAGTAATTATAAATAGACCTAAGACGTTCTCTAGAAATTCTCTAAAAATTTATTATTACTATAACTCTTGTAACTTTGAAATTGGGGTCAATTTACCTCAATGCAAACCGTAGCTCCTCGGCCATCTCAGAACATAAGGATTGTCTATCAGTTTGGGCATTTTTTTTGCTGTTCCAACAGAATTCCAAGATGGCAACCAAAATTGCCAAGGCTAAACCACAGAGCAGCACTACAAATACGCCACCTTAAAAAGATAGAACTGTGGTAGAAATTATGAAATTGGGTTATACATGTTTAGAAATATAAATTTTAATCAGATTTTATACTTGGTATCTTTAAAACACGTTAAAAGTGATTTCTGTATATTGTAGATACAAGTAATTATTATTACTGCGTAGTAATTAGGCCAGCAGGTTAATTTCATTATGAATACCACGTCCAAATACAATTTCAATATTTAATTTTTTTGGATGGAATACTTTTTTGGGGAATATTAAATGTTTTTTGTATCCAGGTCTTCTAGCGGCTGAAATCTATTTCTTGTTTCTGTACGAGGCTGTTGCCTCATGTGTAAGGCTACAACTGTTTATAGGATACTTTAAAAATGTCCTTTTGCGGACTCTGCATGTTAACGGGTTGCTGAGAGTCGACTTGGTTACTTGGCTCTGGCTTCGTCGAGATCTTGCTATGCATGTTTCGGGCGAAATGTCTCTTGATCCAGTTATTTGATTAGAGAACCTTGTTCTAGGCTTTTTTTTAGAAAGTTCGGTGGATATTAGTAAAGTAGGGCTTGCCTTCTTATTCCCGTTGTCTATTTTAGATTTAATTGGTTCTTTTTTATTCCTACCGGGTGTGTGTTCTTCACATGCTGTCTTATTTTAGTAGCTATTTTTCATAGGTCAGCGCCGCAAGGCCCTTCAGAGTTAACTTTCTGTAGTATTTCTACATTGATTTTATAAGCCAGGCACACCTCCGCGTACCTGGTAGCTTTTTTTAGCATTTTCTTTAAGGTAGTGTTTGTAATTTTGCGCTCCGGCTTTGTATCCAGGGGATGCTGAACATGCTATTCTTATCATCCTGTATATCATCCATTTTTGTGGACAATTATTTCGGGGTTACGATCCCAAGAGCAAAAAAATATATAGGTTCCCGACCATCCGGTGATTTTACTAATAAAATTAATTTTAAAAGCATTCAAGGCAAAAATAAGTCACGATCGAAAGCCAGTTAAAGGTACACGCCTGACCAACCCTCCTGCGATCAAGATACAGGTCTGCTCTGTAAGACGGTCACAGGCAGAGTCCGTACAATGTTCCGTACTAGATCGAGAAATTAGAAAAATCGCATGAAAAAATTGTAAAAAGTGTCAAGTCTTCCGTTTCGTGAAGCTTTGCAGAACCAAGTAAAAAAGAGGGTTTTAATGCTGAAAAAAAATCTAAACACACCAACATGTTAAAACTACTGCAACACATGTAGGAAAACAAGATTCGGGGTGAAAACATTTAACAATCGCTTCAGCGCAGTGGTCTGTCCAGAGATCCAAGGACCTTACAGAACAAAAGACGAGGCACTCAACGAAGATTTATGTCAAGCCTTAATATCTCTCTCGAAACCATGCAACACTAATTTTAGGTAATTTCTTCTGAAAATTTGTAATTTTAACACTCCAGGCATTATTCAAAAAATTAGATCTGATATAAGAAATTAATTTTTTCGTTTCTGTGGATGAAATTCAAAAATCTTGGGTTCAAAATACTGGTCAAACTAGCCAGTCTTTTGATTGGAAATTTGTCAGAAAACCTGAACACAAACAACAAATTTAAACAATTCTGTTACATCCGTCGACGTTGAACGAAGTTTTTGATATACAAGTACATGTATTCAGATAGGAGAACAATATTTAAGTTCATATAGTTTTAATAATTATTAAAACTACGAAATTAATAAAATACGCTTGTTGAAGGCAATGCGTTTAACATGAATTAAGTGAATGCAAATTAACAAAATTTTGCTGTGTTTTTTTGTATTTTTTTGCATATTTTAATTTTTTTGTGTACACTGTTGACCAAAACTTCGCATTAAAACAGAGTTTTATCCACAATACCGAAACAGAATATTTGCACTCGACGCGCGTTTCGCTAACCATGTTAGCATCATCAGGGGATGATTAAAACTAAAATTAAAATCTACCTAACTCCCTTTTATACTTCTGTTTGCTTAATCAAGCGGAACTAAAAAGAACCAATCCTGGGATCCCGCCAGTCACGCTTGATCAACCAATACAATGGACTATACGGAATAGGCCCTCTATCTCTATTTAAACTATTCTTACATTTAATAATTTCCGTACTTTCATATGCGTCTAATAATCTCCTATCAGTTATATTATGAATTAATTTTAAATTTTTAATTGTTATTCTATGATTATTACCAAAAGCATGCTCGGCAACACTTGATTTATCTGTTCTACCATACTTTAAATGAGCTATATGTTCTTTGAATCTCGTCTGTATAGATCTTCTAGTAACATATCTTTGGTTACAATCCATACATCCAATTTCATATATTCCACTTCTTTCTAATATTTCAATTTTGTCCTTTGGACTACCTAATAATTTCTTAATGTTAAACTGAGTCTGGTATACTAATTTTAAACCTACTTCCTTAAAAACTTTTTGGAGTCCTCTAGTATACTGAGGATTATACGGTATCGAAACGTATTTTGTATTTTCATCCTGATTAACGAAAGAGGTGGAATCACGAATGGTCTTTCTAAACAAATGCCTATTAATTAGTTTATTTATTAAGTTAGTATTAAAACCATTAACTTTCGCTATATTCCTAATAGTTTCCTATTCATTATTAAATCTTTCTCTGCTAAGAGGAAAGTTAACCAAATGGTGTACTAAAAAATGAAAGCTGGCCATTTTATGTTGGTCGCAGTGGAAGGAGTCATTAGGAATATATCGGTTAGTGGCAGTATTTTTTCTATAAATATCAAATTCTAGTGTGTTATTAAGTTAAGTTAAGTTAAGTTTTATTTCGCTTTTGAATAATACAATCTCACACTTAGATTACAATATTATAAGCACGTCAACTTCTATCCAATATGGCGCTGATTGAAAACAACGCCTCAAAGTGCGGGGTTTGTATAATCGAATTCACAAGCAGTGAACAAAAAGTTAAATGCAGTGGTTTGTGTAACAAAACCTTTCATAAACATTGTATGAATTTATCACGCGAAAAAGTGAAAATGTTGCTGGAAACTCCCTCATTCAAGTGGTGTTGTCAACAGTGTGAAAACACAGCATCAAATGCGTCACTGACGGTATTACTCATTAACTTACAGACGTCTATGGAGCAGCTACAACGAACTGTAAGTCATCAAGAAAGTATTATTAATCTGCAAAGTTTAAAGATAGATGAACTAAATTTAAATATTGGAAAATTAACCTCGCAATTCAACTCGCATGACTCCCAAAATGGCACCGATCAAACAGAGACATCTATGGCGTCCTCTAAAAACGAGTGCATTCAAAGCAGCAGAAACCTTCTAAGGCAGCATGTGCTTCACAAAAATCTAAATCCGCAAGTTGCCGCTAACAAACGAGAGGCATCAGCAGCGAGGTTAACAAACTCACCTGAGCAACAAAAACATAAACATTACCTTAGTAAACAACAACAACATAGTAGGCAGACTCCATCGGAGACAATGGACGAAGATGGATTTCAAATAGTCCGGTCAAGGCGACGACAAAATCAAAGACGCTCCTCCACCATAGAAGGAACTAGCACAACGTGTAATATCAAAGCAATAACAAAGAATGCTTGGATATACGCGACGCGATTGGATAAGCAGACATCTGAAAAAGATATACAGCAACTTCTGGGTGGAATCTGCAAAGTGCAATGTGATAAACTCAGCCTTAAGCACAGCGATAAATGGAGTTCATTCAGAATTTGCGCACCATTCCATCACAAAGATGCTATTTTGGATGGACATGTTTGGCCCGAAGGTGCACAAGTTGGAAGATATTTTTTTCCAAAGAGAAAGGAAGAAATAATAGGCGATAAGGATGAGGATTTTTTGAACAAGACAATGATGGATCTAAATTCATAGTAATGCACCTCAACATCCAAGGAGGTCTTATAAAGAAGAAAGAAGAATTAGAAATCATTCTTGACAAGCATAATGTTGATGTGCTATGTATATCAGAACATTTTCAAAACGAAAATATTAAGATGTTCTGTATTAAAAATTATAAAATTGTTAATTTTTTTTGCAGGTCAAATTCTCATAGAGGAGGGGTCTGTATATTAGCCAGGAATGACTTATCAGTTACAAAAGTTCAAATCTTCGATGTTGAAGAAAAGCATTTCGAATTCTGCGCAATCAAAGTAGCCACTTCTGAAAACGAATCACTAATGATCTGCTCACTCTATAGATCTCCGGACGGAAACTTCGAGGTATTTATGAGGGGCCTGGGTTTATTTTTTGAAAATCATTACCACCAAAGGAATAGATATTTAATTTGTGGCGATCACAATATTAATCTTTTGGAACCATCCACACAAAGGTCTGATTTTTTAAACTTTCTTTTAGAATTTAATATCAAACCTCTAATAAATCAACCAACCCGAATCACGAAATATTCAGAAACATGCATTGATAATATTTTTACCGATTTTCCCGTACTAAACACTAATGTTATAGACACGCATATCTCGGACCATACTTATCAGATAGCATTCCTTGATTTAAATATTCAAAATACGAGTGTAAATAAACGCCAGTGTAGACTATTTACTAATAACAAAATAGAGGAATTTAAGAAGTCGATTTCAGAAGTAAATTGGAATCTTTTAATGAATGAATCACCGGACGATGACGCGGATATCTGTTTTGATATTTTTTACAACAACATTTTGGATTTGTTTAATGCGACATTCCCACTAACTTATAGAAATGATAATAAAAAATCAAAAAATTGGTTTACACCTGAATTAAGAAACCTATCTCATATACTACAAGAAATGCATACAATAAATAAAAGAATCAATAGTAATTTTTACAATGCGCGATACCTACTTTTAAAAGAATTTTATAAAGCTAAAATAAAAACCGCGAAAAAGACATATAATAACACAAGAATTAAATCAGCAAATAATATAAGCAAGGAAAGTTGGAAAATTATAAAGGAAACTAATGCAAATAAAATGAAAAAAAATCCCGGGGCGTTAAAAATCAACTGCAACGACAGGGTTATATCCGAACCAAAAGAAGTTTCGGATGTATTTAATTTACATTTTGCGACATTCTGTAATACAGCCGATCCACCCGAAAATGAAAATCCAGATATCCCATATTTTCCAAACACATTTTTTATTTATCCCACAACCCCACAAGAAGTAGAAAAAATCATAGGCATAGTATGTCAGAAAAACTCTTCTGGTTTAGACAATATTCCAGGAAAAGTTTGTACAGCTATTAAAAACTTAATAGCACCCATTCTATCATACTTAATTAATTTAAGTTTTTCACAAGGCAAATATCCATCTGCTCTCAAAAACTCAAAAATTACTCCTATATATAAAAATAAGGGTGATCGGCAAAAAGTAGAATATTACCGGCCTATTGCACTTCAAAGCCATTTTGCTAAAATATATGAGAAATGTTTTAACACTAGATTAGACACATACCTAGAAAAATATTCTTTAATGTCAAAATATCAAAATGGCTTTAGAGCTAATCGCAGCACCGATTCTGCTTTGGATAATGCCCTAAACCATGTTTATGAATCATTAAATGATCGTCACTCAATTTTAGGTTTATTTTTTGACATGAGCCGAGCTTTTGACACCGTAAGTCACAACCTGCTGTTCAAGAAACTAGAACACTTAGGTATTAGAGGCACAGCGAATGACTGGGTAAAATCATATCTCTTTAAGAAGACACAGCGGGTTGAAATCGACGGGGTAAGATCGGACCTGCAAACGGTGGCCCGAGGTATTCCGCAAGGATCTTGCCTATCGCCGACATTATTCAATTGTTTTATAAATGATTTACCTGATGACCGTAATCCAAATATTCATTTTACTCTATATGCAGACGATACAAATATTTTAGTGTCTGCAAAACGTAGATCCGATCTTCCTCAACATAGTGCTTCTGGTGTCAAACATGTAAGCACTTGGTGTAGAAAAAACGGCATTAAACTTAATGGAAGTAAATCTATTATAATGGAAATTATGACAAAAAATGCTTCAACAGATTCGAACCTCTTGGTACGAGTAGATGGAAAGTCCATTGAAAGCACAGACGCAACCAAGTTCTTGGGTATTTACATGGATAAGAAATTGACTTGGAATGAGCACGTAGACTCTATCTTGCATAAGCTCGGCTCATGCTCTTATCTTATACTGAATATGAGAGACACAGTTTCCATGGATGTTTTAAAACTCTTATACTTCGGGTTATTCCAATCGGTAATGGCATAGTTCACTGGGGATTAGCAACAGACACTAATCGAATTTTTATTGCTCAAAAAAGAGCAATACGCTATATGTGCCGAGTCAAGGCCCGCGAATCATGTAGAAACTTGTTTAGAGATTTACAAATATTAACTTTTTCATCTTTGTATTTATATTCGTTATTGGTATTTACCAAAAGAAATATTGAATCAAATAAAAAAAGGTGTGAAATTCACAGACACAATACCCGAACAAAGAATTCTCTTGATCTTCCATTTTCCAGACTTAAATTAGGTCAACAAAACCCAAGATACATCGGAATCAAGGTATACAATAGAGCTCTGACTCATTATAAATGCTTCGAAGAATCCGACAATATGATACAGTTTAAAACAAAAATTAAATCTTTTTTTATAAAGAAGTGCTTCTACAATATCGAAGAATTTTTTTAACCACCACTCCTCTATTATGGACCTATGTTTGTTTGTAATATAATGGCTATTATGAGATTGTTATATACTCTTATTGTTGTATTAAATGTAAACATATCGTATGTATTAGTATTACTTTGATATTATCGTTCCTAATCACTAAAGTATCAAAAAATGGGTGATTAGGAACGATAATAACACACTAGAATTTGATATTTATAGAAAAAATACTGCCACTAACCGATATATTCCTAATGACTCCTTCCACTGCGACCAACATAAAATGGTCAGCTTTCATTTTTTAGTACACCGTTTGGTTAACTTTCCTCTTAGCAGAGAAAGATTTAATAATAAAAAGGAAACTATTAGGAATATAGCGAAAGTTAATGGTTTTAATACTAACTTAATAAATAAACTAATTAATAGGCATTTGTTTAGAAAGAACATTCGTGATTCCACTTCTTTCGTTAATCAGGATGAAAATACAAAATACGTTTCGATACCGTATAATCCTCAGTATACTAGAGGACTCCAAAAAGTTTTTAAGGAAGTAGGTTTAAACTTAGTATACCAGACTCAGTTTAACATTAAGAAATTATTAGCTGGTCCAAAGGACAAAATTGAAATATTAGAAAGAAGTGGAATATATGAAATTCGATGTATGGATTGTAACCAAAAATATGTTGGGCAAACTAAAAGATCTATACAGACGAGATTCAAAGAACATATAGCTCATTTAAAGTATGGTAGAACAGATAAATCAAGTCTTGCCGAGCATGCTTTTGATAATAATCATAGAATAACAATTAAAAATTTAAAATTAATTCATAATATAACTGATAGGAGATTATTAGACGCATATGAAA
>JAEQML010084716.1:0-10047 GCA_016904865.1 Pissodes strobi | reverse complement strand
AAAATCAAATAGCGACTTTTTCTATTTCGTGGCGTGATTGAAGTCGGCTGTGGCAGTACTATACTTCTTTCTGTTTGTTTCAATATGCATACTGTTCTATTGATATATTTAAGTGCAAAAATTATTTTACTAATATTTATTTCTGTTCTTTACCTGCTCATCCTCTACTTGGCAGAAGGTAACTATGTTGGTTTATTTTGCTTTGGGAATTGATAGCAATAATTGTTTTTACCTAGATAACATAAACTGCTGGATATAAATAGATCACCAAGGATATTTTTAATTAAAATTTGAAAGTCAATGTTTTAATTAAGGCACAAGGTATCAAGATGCGGTGATCGGCGATCATTTGCTTGGTCCGCAGGGTATATTCTGCCACATGCATACAGGGTATAATTCATACAGGATGTGAAATGACTCCCATGTATTTTTTCAAAAGTTTGTTCACTCCTTGATTTTTTTTATTTTTCTGCACCCAAATATCCAGGCGGCATTTTTATATAAGTGAAATCTTAAGGTGATACCCTGCATATAAGACAGATATTTCTTACCTAATGTATGAACTCTTGCATTAACAAAAGCAATAGGAACCATGAAGAGTGTAACAGAAGCTTGCTAATTGCTTTGTGTCCATACATTTTCGTACAATCCGCTTTGGAATATGGTCAATCCTAAAATAATGACAGTATACCAATTTTGATAAAAGATTTGAAAACAATCAACTTGTAGATATGTTCTATATTGTTGTGGAGGATTCATGTTTACCTTACAATTGGTTGCCTTTTTCTCCACTAATCTTTCCTATATGATGGAGCCTCTTCGGCTCTGGCTCCAGAATGTAAACAGCACAAGTGCTAGTTTAGTGACCCTTACGAAGCTAAAAAATCTTACAATTGGTTGCCTTTTTCTCCACTAATCTTTCTTATATGATGGAGCCCCTTCGGCTCTGGCTCCATCATATAGGAAAGGTTAGTGGAGAAAAAGGCAACCAATTGTAAGGTAAACAATCAATTTGTTGAGGAAATGGTTTTTATTTTTCTAGTATAGCTGTATTATTATTCTGTGTACAGGGTGTTTATTTTTAACTCCGAAGGAGTGAGAGAGAGTTGATACATTGGTTCTTGGAATCTTAAATTTATTTGATTTGTTATGCCAAAGTCTAAATCAAAAAAATTAAAAATCCTAAATATTACGGATATGAATGAAATCGGACTTAAAATTTTATTTATTTGCATACATATTTCCTACATCATATCTCGTAAATTATTCCAATTTTTTGTTCATGATATTCTTGAGTCCAGAAGAAAATAAATAATGCCCTAGACCAAAAATATTAAATTTAAATTATTTTGGTCTGTTTTTGAAGATACCCTGTACAGGGTGTCCCAAATTCGAGCCTCATCATTGGGATCTCGGAAACTAGAAAAGATACGAGGTCGGTTAAATGGAGGCAAAGTTGCGCAATTTGATGCTGATCAGAATGCCACCTCAAAAGTTAAAAAAACCCAAATACTTCCGAATATATTTAGAAAAAACCGAATATTCGCGATTTCATTTTTATTTATTTTTTGACTCTATTTGAATATATATAACAAAATAAATTTCACATTCTCATTGCTACTTTTTCTGTTCTACAAGGAGCTTCTAATGTCCCAAAACCAATGATGTATCGCACTTATTCGAAAAAATCATTTTAATGATTTCCTGATAAAATCCGAGGTAAAATCTTACCAAAAATATGTTTTCTGTCTCTCTCTAACACATGAGGTCTTATGGAAAATGCCATTAATATGGATTTTTCGAATAAGTGCGATACATCATTGGCTTTGAGACTTTAGATGCTCTTAAAATCCGTAATAAAAAATCTAGGGCCGTATTTAAAAAAACAAAGTTGATGATGGCAGCTCAAAGACGAAACGTCGGTTTGAAAATTTGATAACACCATCTTGTAGAACAGAAAAAGTAGCAACGAGAATGTGAAATTTATTTTGTTATATCTATTCAAATAGAGTCATAAAAAATAAAAATTAAATCGCGAATATTCGGTTTTTTCCAAAAATCTTCGTAAGTGTTCGGAATTTTTAAACTTTTAAGATGGCATTTTGATTAGCATCAAATTGCACAACTTTCCCTCCATTTAACCGACCTCGTATCTCTTCTAGTTTCCGAGATCTCAATGATGAGGATCGAATTTGGGACACCCTGTACAGCAATAGGGTCATTGATTCATTTATAAATTGTTTCTTTTTGTATCCAGAACATCATAGCAAAAACTAGTTCCTGTTGCTATATAAGGGACATTTTTTCTTCCGAAAAATAGAGCAACGTATTTAAATACATATATTTAGCTTTTTAACTAAATATATCATTTAAAGTAGCATTTAAAATTTAGCATTTAAAAAGCACCCTGTATAGCATTTGGGAGATGCTCCTTCCAAAAACTGTTTCTTCTGGTATCAAAACATAATATTAAAACAAAAGATTTAACGAGAGTAATTATACTTTGATGCATTAGAAATTTAGTTCTTGGGATACCCCAAACAATAATATAGAAATATAAAATATATAAATAAAATAAATAAATGCTTTATTTTAGAAATACAGTGTTTTGTTACAAAGCTGTATAGAGAGATAGAAAATTAATAAGAAAGAACATCTATGTAGTCAACAATTAAAAAGTACCAAAGTAAAGAAAATAATACACAGCAGTAGACAACACATACACTAACCTACATCTACAAGTTTTTATACTACGCGCACATACGCCTAATAAACCCTAAAATCATCGTTATAGAATTCTGTAAAACTGTAATACCTTTGAGTAGGGACTAGACAGATTTTTTAAAGATACTTAGAGATCTAACATTTTTCAATGCATCAGGTAAATGATTAAACATGTTTTGAGCCTTCATAAATTTGAGAGTTTTTGATAAGTGTACTAAAAGGACTAGGTAATCGGAGCTTATTGGCTTGTCTCGTATTATAATGGCTGGCAGCCGCTAAGTCAGAGTTGGAAGGTCTGTATTTTTAATGATCAAACAAACTGTCTGCAATATAAACTAACAGGGGAGAGTTATGATGCCTAATTCTTTAAAAAGAGGCCTGCAACTCAATTTTTAAAAATCCACTAGGTGAGAGTCATTTTTCTACTAAAAATCCACTAGAATTTTATTACTTGCACTAAAAAATCTACCAGGTGGAAATAATGCAACAAATAACAAGTTATTGATACAGAATACATTAAAAACAATTTCTGTAGATAGCAGAAGAACAAGAACACTTGTGGTTATACGAATATGATGTTTTTCTAACCTAATGCATAAATTAAGAAAAAATTATTAGGTATCCACAGTTTACAAATTAAAAAACACTATAATAGTTATACTCATACCAAAGATTTATATTCTTCATTCTTCATCATCCTTTTCGCTAGTATACGTTTCTAAAGTTTTAATTTTTTCAACTACATCATCATCAGGAATATTGTAGGGATTACAACACTTATTATACCCAGTTAGACCAGCTTTGACTGACAATATAGCAGAGAGCATAGGAAGCTGAAGTCGATTACGTACTTTATTTTTCACAAAGTTCCTTAAAAGGATTTTCATCTGTACAATTTTTGAAATTATATACTTTGTACCAAAACGTTTTTGTATCATTAAGTTCGTTCCATTTAATAAGATTGATTGATTGCCACTGATTTTGTATCAATTCTATCATATCCGAATTTTTCCCCATACTAATAATTCTATTAGATTTCCTTTAATAGGTTTGCATGCTTGTTCAACACATATGAGAAATATTTTGTAATATTTTTACATTATCGGGAAGTTTTATTTTTATTTGATTTATTAAAGATAATAAAAAGTTAATACATCGCTCCCTTAAACTTTTTTCTTGGGAAAACCCTGTTTCCTTCATTTCCCGTAACTTGGTTTCATAGTTATAGCCTAAATAGCAAAAATTATCAATATATTCGTTTACATTAATTTCCAATATATTTTTATTCCTTATGGAACCTGGAATGCATATTTTGTTTACAAACGATTCTAATAGAAACATTAAGAGTTCAAAAGTTTGGTAGGATCAGCATCATTTGATTCAAATGATTTGTTAACCTTTTGAACTTCAATTAATACAGGACGAATAAATGAGAGAAAAGCATAATTTACGTCATCATCAAACATCTGATATAAAAGATCAGCTTTGTAACATTTTTCATTAATTTTTGCTTTGGAGAAATGTGTTTTGAATTCCAACCACTGATCATAAATTCTCGTTACAGCTGTTTCTATTGATAACCAGCGCGTATTACACGACTGAACAATTTTTAATGGATCGTGATTATTGTTTAATAAATTTATAAATTTGATTATATGCAGCTTGCCTAGATGAAGATTTACTAAACCAATTGTACGTTTCTTGGATGAGAAATTCCAAATTTCTTGGTAGACATTCCTTAGCGGCAAATGACACTGCCAATTGCAGTGAATGACACACACTTTACCAAAATTAAATTTGGAACTTCCTCTTTTAATTTTTTATGAACCCCATTGTTAAGTCCGATCATTACTGACCCATTATCCGTATCGATACCTACCAAGGTTTTTAATTTAAACTTATGCTTTTTTAATGTTTCTTTTATGCTCTCTACTAAATCTTCAGTCGTACTGCCTACTAATGCAGCTAAGTCTAAAAAAGAAGTTACTATTTTATTTTGTTTTAAACTAATATAAATTAATAAAATTCCAAGATATTTTTGTACAGAAATATCTGTAGATTCATCTAATAGCAAACTATATTTATTATCGCTCACATCTTCCCTAAGATCTTGAGTAAAGTGTGGACGTAGTAGGTTTTTAATTATAGTCGAACATTTTGTTCTGCGTATTTGCAAATTTTTTGTGCATTTGGAAAAACTGGATTTGCAGACATCTACCAAGTGATCTGTCAAATTTATAGCAGTATGCTTGCTTCTAACACATGGGATTCTTTGGGAAATGAGAGTGTGAGTTGGCGGGACGGTCCCAAAAACATAGTTTCATTCTTTTTGTGTTTTTTTGAATTGGAATGGTTCTTTAAATCAGCATATCGACTCGTCAAACATACCCCACAAAACTTGCATTTCGCAACAATACCCGAAGTACTTTCTACTGTTGTCAACCAATTTTTTAATACAGAATCTTTTAACCACACTTCTCTAAATTTCTGTTCGTACTGCTTGGACATCTATAAATTTTATAAGTAAGAAATCCCTTAAATAAATTATAAAAAGGACCTTACCGTTTATATAACTTTATGATTGTTTTGGACTAATGAAACTACTCGGTACTCGGTAATATAAAACTGAATGAAAGGATAAAATTAACTAAATCGATCAATACATTTTGTCAACAATTGGTGAATCCCCTACTTGAATCCTGAACTTACTAACCTCTAAAAACACTGCACCTAGGACACTTGTATCTTTGCCTTTGTCGTTTACTACCAAACTCCTCTAAAACTCGCAATAGGATCGCCCGCGGCCCGAGGCGTCCATCGCCGTCGCCAATCGCAATGAAAACGCAAACTGAGGTCAGATATTAATACTTAATTTACAATTTTCGCGCTCAAATGTAAATACCGTTATTTTGCTGTTGATATATTATGACATTTTTGAAACGTAAGGTGATTTTACAACCATTTTTGATTGGGTATTTTCTACTAAAAATCCACTAGCCACTAGATCCATATTTTGTCCACTAGGACACTTTCAAATTCTACTAGATCTAGTAGAATTTCTAGTAAGTTGGCAACACCCTACAAGACTCTCTAACCCCCAACCTTACATGTATCTTATTGCCGTCTTCTGAATAACAAAAACAGACGTAAAAAGATACTGAGCACAGTAACCTCAAGAAGCTAAACCATATCTCAAATTAGAAAAGGAGCCGTTTAAATTTATCAATTGTATTCCGAAAATTACAGATAAAGATTCAAAAAAATTAAATAACTGGCTGTAAAGCAATTCAGGTTAATAGAATAATCTAGGGAGAAGACTAATAAACAATAAAGACAAAATAGACAAACAATCTAAATCTGGTGTTTACAAAATAAATTGTGTGAACTGTGAAGCTGTATACGTAGGACAAACTTGTCGAAACTTAAATATTAGGATTAAAGAACACAAAAAATCGATTTTACATAATATTAAAAACTGGCTTAGCAAAACATTGTATAGAAAATAACCATTTTATAGATACGAATAATGTCAAACTTTTACACACCGAAACAAAAAGCAAAAGGCTGAACCTTTTAGAGTACCTAGAAATCCAAGTCTCAAAAAACAGACGTTTTAAATACGAACGACCAACTGACCTGCTCATTCAACATCTGCGTAATTGACAGTGTAATAAAATACCGACAGGCGGTTTAGTAGGGTATAACAATTTATTTTAGTATCCAACTACTCTTGATAAAGGCCTCATCAAGCCGAAACATATGTAGAGAAAAATATCTCATTAAATTATTTTGAAACATCTAAATGCAGTGTACTAATTATCCCTAGTATTATTAAGATTTAATAATTATAAGCTTTTTGTTTTAGACACTTACAACAAATTAAAAAAAACGTATCCTGTAATGATATAGGTAGAGTAAACCTTAAAAAACCGTTACTACACAAAGGTTGATTGTTCTCAAAACGTTTATCAAAATTTGTATACTGTTGTTATTTTGTTTCTGAGATTATTTCAAAGCGAATTGTATGAAAATGTATAAAAAAAGCACAGTTGGAATTTCTTAATTTTTTCTGTTGCACCTGTACTTTCATGACATTTGTTGCCGCTGTTAACGCCATAACTACAGATAATTAATCAAGTGACAAAGATTTGTTCGTATATAGTGTATTACGTTATGACTTCACGTATAAAGAAAATGCCAAATGTTTTTCTGTATTTTGTCAAAGATCATTTTGGCGAGGAAAAAGAAAAATAATAATAATTTATTTGGGAATTCTGGGAGTTGACAAACTCTTGCAAAAATGGAAAGGTTTCATTTCAGACCCTGTATATTTTATTTACTTTTCGTGTATTCTCTGATGACAGTGACAGCATATACGCTGCGGACCAGACGCAGAAAAACGAACATCGAAAACCGCATTTTGATATATTGTATCGTAATTAAAATATCAACCTTTAAATTTATATTAAAAATGTTGTACATGCACTATTTAGGTCCAACAGATTATCAGCATTATTTAACGGAATGCTTACGATGTTATTATATTGTGCAATAATTTACATACTTAAAAAGACAGAAGAGTATGACAAATTTATTAAAATATAGAGTTAATGCGAATTAGGTTTGCTCTAATTCATGATTAATATATTTTAATTTTTTCAACAATATTTCTTGTAATGAAATTTACAATTGGTTGGGAAATAAGTAAATAACATAAAAACTTATTATTGTTTTTGACTTTGACTGATTTTTAAAAAGTCTTTAGTTAATCATCATAAACGAAAAGAAATCGTTTTTTGAAAACTGCCTTCGTAGAAATTTTGGTCGAACGTATTTTTTCATAGTTCACATTTTAATCATTCCAAATAAATATGTTAAGTTTCTGGGTAAAAAATTGTCCTGTTTTTTTCCCATTTTAATCCATGTTTTATTTCAATGCTTATGGTTTCGCTAACTGATACTTTTCCAATCGATATGTACTAAGCCATATTGAATCATTACATTTTTTTATCTAAAATTTCTGTTTGTGCTATGTTAAAAGGTGGACTAAAATACTAACATACTATAAATCCAGGAATATACAAGTGATAGTATTTCCTTTTTTACATAGTCAGCGACTTCAGTATGTTGATTACTAAAAGACTTCCATAATAATGACTCATATTCAAGTTTTGACGTTTCAAGTGAATACTAATACTTCTTAAAACTAGTGCAAGCTTATTAATTCTAAATATTTTTGGTGAAATAGTTTCTTTTTACAATACATGGGTATTAATTACAGTTTTAGGCGTTACACAAATAAATCACTTATCAGCAATGTATATTGCAGTATGTAAATGTGTTATGCACTGCAGTAGGAGATACCTACCTAAAAAAAAAAGGAGTTCACTAACCTGTACTAACTTGATTAAAAACCTAAATAAAAGTGTCCAACACCGAAAGGAGTGTTGAAAAGAACCTCTTTTCGACACTACTTTTCAATTATTGTTCCAAGGGCTCGCTGCGCTGATATTAATAAAAATGTTTATGTCAAGGCCTACCTTCAAGTTGGCCGCGCAACTGCTGTTCGGGAATAGATTAATAAATTTTTTCATTAAAAAAGTTTTAAAATGGAGAAAATAGTATAAAATACACGTTTAAAAAGACATTTAACGCAGTCACACGTTAGGAAATTAGGAAACAGGAAAACAAGCGGGTTGGTTGTGCTTGTGCGAAAAAATATAGTCTTTTAAAACTAGTATCTTAATATACTATTACGGTGTTAAATTATTTTTTCTACAGCCGCGCGCAAAATAACTAATTACTAAATTGAAATGAAATCGCAAAATCGACGAATGCCGTGGATCCTTATTTTGCGCTCTAGCGCGTACATGGAAAAGGAAATTCTCACTTTTTCTGTCGAGTGTGCTATGAATCAATAGTCATGGCTAAGGAGGGCTAGAGGGAAGAAGATCAAACGCAATGTTATTATTTGGGTCGTGGTTTGTTGACGGTAAATGAGCTTAAGATCTCACCGTCAGAGGGCTTCCGTGTCTTATGTGATACGAGAAATACATGGTTTCTTATGGACATAGTGGAGATTTTTCACTTTTTCATTATTGGAAACGTATTATTTGATGTTATTTAACCCTTAATCACAGTTTTATTGTATAAGCTCTACCTTAACCATCGTAGTGCGGTCTCGGTGCCCGCAAATTAAAAGAAAAACATTTTATTTGTGTATGTGTCAAGCCTACCTGTTTGGCGAATGCGCAGCCAAGATTTGTAAAAATTGTATGCTAAATCGTTAGCGATTTTGCTCATTTCTCTCCTTGCCATTTCATTTATCAGAGGTTGTAACTGAAAGTAGTTAATTTTTTTCATCAGATGTTTTTCCATACTTTTTAGAATCTGTTAAATAGCTATTTATTTAGCATATTACGCCATGCATTTTGACCAAATTAGTTAATGTCTTTTATATGACAATTATATAGAGGCAAGTAGAAATATTTCACTTCGGAAATTTGAAAATGATGAGATTGGCAAAAATATGTATAATTATTAATACTTTGACATGACGTCACTTCCACAACTAACTGTAATTTTTTTAAATCACAAATTTTGCTAGTCAAGTAAAGTTTTTAATTACACGGAGGCTTGTAACTAATACTGATAATAAAGTATACATATATAGTGATTTTAATAATATTAAGAAATATTTTGTAAAGAATCATCTCTAATAAGTAAGAATCATCTCTAATAAATAATAAATTTTATTGCATACTAAAATAAGACTAGAATAAAACAAGTTATAATTTATAATACTACTTGAATACAATGAAAATCACAAATGACGCCATATAATTAATTTATTTTTATTTATGTTTTTAAAATTTCTATTAATATCCTTAACAGTATAGTACAATCTTAGCCTAATATATAACAATATTACATATGTTTTTGGAAAATCTACACATGGATGGAGAAAATGCACTGTATTGCAAACGCTGAAAAGTTTTTGCAAATATCAGCCTCTGGAATATATTTTTCAAAATTTTCTTGAAAAATTATTTCCAAATTTTAGACAAACTTTACAAAATTATCGTGTGGGTTGTTCAAATTTCGGAAGATATCCCGTTCAGCGCTTTTATATGCTTTAAAATAAATATAAAGCGTTATGACATAGAGTGGGAACTCTTCGTAAAATTTGTTTGAAGTACATTGTGAACATCAGAAAAGAGTTGTATAAAAACATCAGAAACTTGAGTTACTGATGTTGTCTGTGGCTTTTTAACTCCTGAAAATCGCAATTATTATGTCTATGCGAGAAACGAATGCAAGCGT
>JAEQML010084713.1:0-10048 GCA_016904865.1 Pissodes strobi | reverse complement strand
CCGCCCGGGGCGGCCCCAAATGACTGATGAAATTAATTAATGACATGATGGTATTAATACAAAATAAGTAAATTGTCATTAACAAGTTTTTGATTTGACATTTGCTCCAACTGAAGTCATAAATAACTAAAAAAAATCAGCGGTAAACGCAGGGCCTGATAATCGAGCGAATATGCTGGTTAAGAATATAGGAGTGTAAAAAATAATTCTATAGATCAATAAAACAGCGATGCTCGTACCTTGTGCAGCTCATTCACTCAACTTAGTTAGCAACGAGGCCGTTAAAGCTGCAATTGAAAGTGTAATTTTTTTCTCGTCTGTCCATATCATATATGTTTTCTCCTCAGCTTCAACCCAAAGATGACCGTTACTTATGATATAATAAATTCAAAATATGATGTCATGGGGTGAGCGAAATGTTGGCTCGTAACAATTCTCGTAACAAAGAAATAACAAATGATTTCTATGGTTATTTGCTGACGTAGACACATCTGAATATCATATCTTGTGTTTATTGAACCATGACCATTATTAAGGGAAAAAAGCGAGAATCTTAACGCTTAAGCCTCTTAGCGATACCCGTTGGGAAAGTCACTTCCATTTTAAAAGCATTGAAACATTAAATTTGACACGTTTATGATGTATTAATGAAAACATGGTGTACGATTCTACACTCAGAAATGAAGCAGATAGTTAAGGAAAAAAAAATAAAAGCTTTAATTTCTTGGTATGTGTAGTTTTGTGGTATGACAAATTTAAGAAAAAAATGCGAAATGTCAGTAAGCTGCTGCAAAATCAGAACTTAAACATTATAGAATTCACTAGATCTTTACAGTCGCCACTTAATTATATACCAGCTAGAAGAAATGATAAAATTTTTCAACAAATATTGCTATAAGTCGCCGAGTTTTCGCAAGAATTTGAAATACATGACAAGTTTCCTTTAGAAGCTATGGCACGGTTTAGAAAGAAATTCAAACAATTTACGTAGAAAGCAGAGGATGAACCCATAAAAGGACCTAGAACAAAAATTAAAAATTGAAATAGTTTTTGCTGTCATGGATACAGTAATTGAGTCAATTAAGGACAGATTAATCTTCACTTTAACTATTTCTCATTTTTGTATGATATCCATTTGCTTTCTGCCATAAATAGGGACGACCTTACAAAATATTGCTATGATTTGGAAAATCAGCGTCCACTTTGTCTCCCGAGCTTCCGCATGATCAAAAAGTTAAAATTGAAAAGAATTAGGCAAGTCTGAGTTCGACGAAAATCAGCCATCGGGGGTTTTCGGTGATGAGACGACCGAATCTGGACATTAGAAAGTTGAGGCCGCTAGGGGCGAGGCTGTGCGAAAAAAAAAAGGCGATCTGGCAACCGTTAAAAATATTTTGGAACCTAGGGGCTCCATTTAGTGGCCGATATTTTGCGACGTCCAAAATCATAGTTAGATTTGTTTGGGTTAGTATGAGTTAAGGGCGGGTTATGCTTGGGTTAGTTTGCGTTAGTTTGGGTAGCGCGCTCGTATCAATGCGCTTGTTTGGCTAGTTAAAGTTAGTTTCAATTATTTTTGCGTAATCTGGAATACGGAAGAGAAGCGCGCGTAGCGCGCTTGTGTTTACTTTGGATAATTACGGTTAATTTGGGTTAGTTTGCGTTAGTTTGCGTTAGTTTGGGTTAGTTTGCGCTAGTTTGGGTAGCGCGCTCGTCTCAATGCGCTTGTTTGGCTAGTTAAAGTTAGTTTCGATTTATTTTTGCTTAATCTGGAATACGGAAGACAAACGCGCGTAGCTTGTCTTTACTTTGGGTAATTACAGTTAGTTCGGGTTAGTTTGCGATAGTTTGGATGAGTTGAGGGCCATGCGAAAAGTGAAATATTACTTATTGTAATACGTGCCCGTACTTTGGATGCACTTTTTACGAAATATTTTGCACGGAAGCTCGGGAGACAAATTGGACGCTGGCTCTCTAGACTCTTGTCATATATAGGCAGTACAAGGTCATCCGAGGCATGGAAACTGAAAAAAACACTTAGGAAGACACATCAAACAGAGTAAACCTACAACCAATTCCTTTGGATAAGTTGCGAGCCCATTACTTTGAACAACTAAAAGAAGATAGAGAACAATGTTTCTCCAATTCACCAAAACACTACAATATATAAGGACTCCATATGGACATTACTGAGAACATAATATGGAAAGCTATAAACTCGATGAAAAATAAAAAAGCAGCTGGACCTGAAGGTATACCAGCAGAACTGCTAAAAAATGGCACACAAAAACTTATGTCCTTCTTTAAAGAACTATTCTCCCGAATAATTAATAATAAAGACCCAATTCCTGCGATATGGTAACACCAATTCACAAAAAAGGGAAACGAGACGAATGCACCAACTACAGATGTATCTCAGTGACGAGTACACTGAGCCGAGTTTATGGAAAACTATTTAAAAATATAGTAGAATAAGAATATGGCCCTAATGAAATCGAGGAACAAGCAAGCTTCCGAGCAGGCCGGTACTCCATAGACCACATTTTTAGCTTAGTACAGCTGAACGAGAAAAGAGTGGCGAGGAATAGAGAAACACATCTGCTGTTCGTTGACCTAACAAAGGCATCTGACACAGTCCCAATCCAAAAACCATGGCAGGTACTAGAAAAATCACCGATCAATAATACCGTAATAACAGCAACTCTACGACAATGCCAAATCTCGAATGAAGATCGGAAATAACCTATCAGAAGACTTTCTAGTCTCAAAGGGCCTTCGACAGGGTTGCTGTCTATCCCCGACTCTATTTAAAATCTATTTGAATGAAGCTCTGAGGAAATGGAGAAAGGCATGTAGCGGAATGGAAGTAGAAATGAACGATAATGCAAATCTATACACCCTCCATTTTGCAGATGACCAGGTGGTTGTGGCTCAGGATAAAGAAGATTTGGAATTTATGACGAGGAGACTTTTTAAGGAATACTCCGACTGGGGACTGACAGTACACTGTAACAAAACCAAATATATGTATGTAGGCGGCGAAAGGCAGGATATGGAGATAGAAGATGGTAATAGTAACCTCATGTGAAGAATATTACTACCTGGGAACCAAGGTAGATAACAGTGAACGGGCAGAGAGGGAAACAGAAGACCGAATAGTCAAAGGGAAAAAAGTTATAGGATGTCTCAACTCCATACTGTTGTCAACTCACATCTCCAAGGACAGAAAAATACTTCTATAAAACTCTATTTTTAGAAGCGTAGTTCTCTATGGATGCAAAACCTGGCAAATGAGTTAAACCCTGGAACGCAGGCTACTTGCCCTGGAAATGGACTTCTGGCGCAGAGCGGCCGGAAAATCTAGAATGGACCGAGTAAATAACCAGCCAATTAGAGAAATCATGGGCATACGAAAAACAATCCTGGAAGAACTAGACCAACGACAATTAATATGGTATGGTCTCTGACCGATGGAAACTGCGACGAAGAAAGCAAAGACAGAAACGGATACTCTATACTTGCTCTGGTTGGAATCATGGGTGAAAAATTCAGTTCCGCTTTAAAAACATTGGAATTTATTCATTCCATTGATCTTGAAGGAACTTTATTATTAACATCACCTGTTTCTGTTTTTTTCAGGAGAAAGAACCTTTTCAAAGCTGAAAATAATTATTGAAAACTACTTACATTCAAGTATGGCATAAGAACAGCTGAACAGCGAAGCACTGATATCAATATAACATGATATTGCAAGTAGTTTAGAGTTCGAAGAAATTATATCTTCCTTCCTAGAAAAAAATGCCAGAAGATATTTTTGAAATGATCTGTCAAAGTAATTCTTTAAACATTTACTGTTTTTTTGTGTGTGAAATAAAGCTATGCAGAGTTTCTTATCATTGCCGTCTATAGGGACTAATAACTATAGTAATGTATGGATGGCATTTCTAGGATTTGCCCAAGGCGGCGAAAAGCCTAGAGACGGCTCTGTAGGCAGTATCGGATTTGAATCGATGGTTTTTTCTTTAAATAAGGAACAATAATTATTCTTTTCACGGTGGCGGTAAGCCAAATTTATTTGTTCTCATATAACGTTTCTTTCACTCGAGTTTAATAATTTGAAACATGAGCATTTATAACGTATCTTAGTTTATAAGAAGAAATCGAAAATAAAACTAAAAAAGGAGCTAAATTGGTGGAATTTTATTTCAAAGCCATTATACATTTTTAGACTCTAATTAAATTTGAAACAACTGCAGAATTTTAGGATATATTTTGTATTCAGTTGAAATCAAAACAGTATACGATAACAATAATAATAATAATAATAATAAAATGCTTTATTTGCTCAGTTACATTTAAAATGTTTAGCATTGTCAAATAAAAGAAAATATAAATATTATGTGGACGGTACAACCCAAATTGACTTAGTTAAATTAAAATTATATAAAGTACATTTAAATGTATAAATACTAAAAAGATATAGATAGAAGAAAATCACAAATGGTACGAAACTCAGACAATGGACAAATATGTATCAAATTCCTCAAGATTATACGGGCAGACATCCAGGATTAGGGTTTTTACATGATGTTTAAAAATTGTTAGGGGAACGCTTTGTGTAGCTGGAGGTAGAGAGTTAAATAGCTTTACTGAGTTGACTTTAAAGCTCTTATGAGTTAAAGTTAATCGATAATGTGACATCAACAAAAGATTGTTGTGTCGAGTGTCATATGTACACTGCCGGACAATTTTAGGGGATATGGAAATTTAATGTCTACACTTAAACTCGAATAAAATAAATAATTTATACCCAATCTCCAAAAATGTTTTTTTATTACGCATGCATCATAATCAACGATTATCGCACGCTGCAGCGTGCATAAAATGATGTTTATGATGCGCCTACTTTTTTAAAGGTTGCTATAGAAACATTTGATCATGTCAAATGTGACAGAATAATATATTCGTCAATATATCCCTTAAATTTAATATTTAAAACATTTTTGAGATTATGATGCATTCGTAATAAAAAATAGCGTATGATATACGTGTATAAGAGGCCTTTAAAGCCCTTGCGACTTACAAAACACTCCGCTGCGCGTCGTGTTTTGAAATATGTCGCGCGTGCTTTAAAGGCCCTCTTATACACTTATATCATAATATACTATTTTCCCTGAGAGGTGTATCCTTCTACTTTAATTATATGCTAGGAAAAATAAAATTTATTAAACAATGCGCTACATACAAGGTAAAATATAAAGTATTATTTTTTTCTATTTTCTGAAACCCCTGTATAAAGATAGCACTACCGAATTAAGTAATCTGTCTGATTATCTAGGGTGGTGGAAGTGTCAGCTATATTCTGTTTTTTTAATTTTGTTTCTATCTCATGTAATAAAGGTTCTATGATTGTTTTTTTAAAACGAGGCATTTTCATATTAATGCATAGTATTTTAATAATGAAATAATAATCTAGCTATAAATAGTTTAATTTTTACTGTAACTAATACAATGACAATACATGACATAAGAAAATCAAACAGAACATCAGTACCGAGTGTGATCACCACGAACTTCCAAGACGGTTTGAATCCTTCGCGGCATGCTCCTCATTAAATTATCAAAAGGTTCTTGCGGTAAGTTATTCCACAAAATTGGTAATACGGCTCTAAGTTGTGCCAGATTCTAAACTGCGGCTGAAAATGGTCAAGGGCGCGCTGTGACATTCCCAACCGTGCTGTATCGGATTTAAATCAGGAGAAAGAGCAGGTAATCTCAAGTGTTCTAGACCATGCCTTTCAATATCAGAAATAACATCTCGCGTACGATGCGGTGGTGCGTCATCATCAAGACAAGTAAATGCACCCATTTTATGTGCTATAGGCGCTACTAATCCATTTATAATATCTCGGGCCTTCATACTACCATTGCAGATATACAGCTGAGTACGTCGCCCTATTGCAATGCCAGCCCAAACCATAACAGTTTCACCGCGAAATGGATGAATTTCTTGCACATGCCCTAAGTGACGAGCCGTATTTTTATGCCTTCATTCCTGAATTAATCTTGAGTCGCTGTACAGTCCAAAATGGGACTCGTCTGAACACAGAACTCTATTCCACTCAGCCTCCCAGTGTTGATGTTCAGTTGTCCACTCTATTCTTCTACGCTTATGCTGGTTAGTCAGTGGCATTCCTCTCATTTGCCTGCGACACACAAGGTTAGCCTTTGCCAAACGTCTTCTTACTTTTTATGCAGCAATATTAACTCCTGCAGCACCTTCCAGTTGTTGCCGTATTGCGACTGAAGTAGTGCTCGGATTTCTTCTCGCTGAAAGCGCTATGAAGCGATCTTGAAACCTTTTTGTTTTTCTTTTTCGACCTTGTCCTGAACGTCTCGATTCTGAACCGATTTCTCTAAATCGTTTTAGCAAACGGCTTGTAAGTATTAAAGTGGACAGCTACATCGCTTTTTAAAGTATTAAAGTGGACAGCTACATCGGCTTGCCTCATTCCACCATCTAGCATACCAATAGCTCGACTAATTTCAATTGGAGTTAAATGTCGGGGCATATCGTAATAATACTTTGAAAACAAGATAAAAAAAAATAGCCAAATGACAACTGTAAATGTTGTAATGTCACACTTTGGTTGCAATAATAAATAACAAATAATGAGCACAGCACCCTCAGCTTCTAACTAGAACCATAATGCATTAATGTGAAAATGCATGGTTTTAGAAAAACAGTTATTCAACCTTTATTACATGAGATAGAATCAAAATTCAAAAAACAAAATATAGCTGACACTTCCGCCATCCTAGAAGATCAGAGAGATCACTTAATTCGGTGGTGCTATCTTTTATACAGGGGTTTTAAAAAATGGGAAAAAATAATACTTTATATTTCACCTTGTATCTAGCGCCTTGTATAATGAATTTCATTTTTCCTAGCATATAATTAAAATAGAAGGATACACCTTTCAGAGTAAAAAACATTTTTGGAGATTGAGTAAAAATTATTCATTTTATTCAAGTTTAAGTTTAGACATTACATTTCCATATCCCCTAAAATTGTCCGGCAGTGTATGTCTGTCCCCAACTGTAATGAATTCAGAATAGTGTGTTTTTATGTACAATAGACATTGGTAAAGATACAAACCAGGCATTGTTAAAATTTTCATTTGTTTGAATAAAGGTCTACAGCTGTCAGTCGAATTTTTATTACACAATATTCTTATAGCAGTTTTCTGCATTTTAAAAACCTGTATCCAGTCTGTCGAATTACCCCAAAAAAGAAGGCCATACGATAGCTTTGAATGAAAAAGACCCATGTATGCAGTCCAGCTGACCTAGGAGGGAGCCATTCCTGACATTCGACGTAGAAGGTAAAGAATAGAAGAAAGTTTGCTCAACAGCTGACTAATATGGGGCCTCCAGGTTAATCTGCTGTCAATCCAAATGCCAAGGAACCTCACATGACTTGCCTCCCTTTCTTTGAGGGAGAAGGAGACAAGCTCAGTTTTGTCCATGTTAAGACACAAGTTATTATCTGCAAATTACATGAGGAGATCATTAGTTGTTAAGCCCGCAGCTGCTTGAAGTTTTGAAATATCTAAGAAGTGTGGTATGATCAGCATATTGAATTACTCTGTGGTCTGACATGTGAGCTGGAAGTTCATTGACAAACAACAGAGGCCCCAATACAGATCCCTGTGGCACTCCTGCACAAACTGGCAGAGACAATGAGGTGTCGCCCCCATGCTCAACAAGCTGTGCTCTGTTAGAGAGGTATGAGTCAATAAGTCTCAGAACATTACCCCTTATACCATAGTGTACCAGCTTGCTCAGCAGGAGATGATGAGCCACACAGTCAAACGCCTTTGAGAGGTCGCAGAAAATTGCTGAAATATTTTCACCATCCTCAAAGTGCCTAACTATGTGATTCACCAGCTCCGCAAGAGCATCACTGGTAGACCTTTTTCTTCTGAACCCAAACTGCAATGGGGCCAGAAGTTTATGTTTTCCTAAAAAGTTTGAGATTCCATTACTCAAACACATCTCTATTGGTTTCGACAAGACTAGTACAATTGATATGGGGCGATAATTACTAGGATCACTTTCATTCCCCTTTTTGAAAATTGGGCTGCCTTTGCTAAGCTTTAACTGTCTAGGGAAATCACCTGAAAAAAAGCACTTATTAATTATAATGGACAGTGGAATGGCAATACCATCCTTTAGTTGTTTTGGGACTTTATTGGTAAGGGTATATATATCCAAGGCAGAACTGTTGCTAAGACTATTTATGACCGTAAGAACCTCTAGGGGGTCAACAGGGTTTAAGTAGATGATTGAGCTGATGTTGATGTATTATGAGGACTGAGGTTATTATCGAAGGATCTAGCCCTGAATTTGGAAGATGAGCTGTGATAGGTTGAGAGACATTTATTGGTTAAATTCTTCTGCTGTGCTGGAAGAGTTAGAAATTATTGTCTTTTTCTTAGTTTTAGATCCTTCATTAATACTCCAAATAGCCTTTGACCTATTAGGATTGTTTTTTATCTTTTCAGAATAATAAAATTATTTTCCATCGCAGATTTTTTGCCTATACTGCCTTTTCAATATGTTAATATTATCAGTGAGGTCAATATCTTTATTTTGTTTATTGTAGGTTGTTAATAAATTAAGGTGATCTCTAATATTTTTGAGATTATTATTAAACCACTTTTGTTTTATAATTTCGATTTGTACGGTTTTTGACTTTTTTGGAAAGCAGTGTTCAAAACAAGATATTAAAATATTCAAGAAGGTGCCAAAAGCTGTGTTAACATCTGAACTTTCTTCAAGAAGTATTGGCCAGTTGAAGCTTTTTAACATATTTACACATTTCACTATATTGTTTTTACAAAACGGTCTAAATTCCACAACAGAGGTTTTATTGATGTCACACACCAAGAATTTCTGCCTGTTCTCAATGGCCATATGATCAGACATATAGGTATCAATTAAGGAATATTTACAATTATTTAGGCCATTTGTAATACAGTTGTCTAAACAGCTGCTCTTACATGTCTTACCAATTCTCCTGGCCTCCCTAAGTAAAAAATTAAAGCCATAGGATTTTATCAAATGTGTAAATTGGTTTGAGACCTGGTTGTCTGCCAGTATATCTATATTGAAATCTCCATAAATAAATATACTCTTTTTATGGTGGTTAGATAACTTTAATAAGATTGAATTTAAAATTTCAAAAAATATAGTTATGTCGGAGTTGGGAGATCTTTATATACATAAAACAATAACATTTTGATGTTTTAATTGTATATCAATTGCACAAACTTCTAAACACTTTTCAGTGGAAAAAATATAAATAAACTCAAAGAAACTTGTTACCACGTTATAGTGATCTTTGGTGTTGGGATTGGGACCGACAGAAGTAATTTGCCATGGTGTAGTTTGGCAAAGAGTAATTTTCAATAGCCTCTGGAGTTAGCCAATGTTCACCTATACAGATAAAATCATAACACTTAACTGCTGTTTGAAGCTCCAATTCATCCAATTTACTTGCTAGGCTTCTAATATTTAGATTTCACTGTGATTATATTTTCCGTGATTTTTCACTACCGGTTGTAGCCTTTCATGCTACCGGCGCCGAAAATTTTTATGGTAGGCGCGCCTCATGGGGGATACCTTTGACCATATGGGGGGACCGGGGCTTTTGGGAAAACAAACATTTTTCGCCGATATCTCTGCAACGGAGCCTCGGATCGAAAATCTGACAAGCGGAAGGCGGGAAATATATCCCCCCCACCCCGATTAACCCAAAATTTTCGGGAAATTGGAAGAAAATGGAAAACAACGTACAAAATTGTTCGGAAAGTTTATAATAGTATAATAAAACGAAATAAGAAAAAAAAATAAAAAGAAATAAAAAGTTAGAGAAACGCGGTTTTTGGCGAAAAAAAAGCGAAGGAATTGAGCTACGAGGTCGGGGTTGTCAAATATGGAAAGAACAAAAATGCTTTATTAAAAAAAATTGAAAAAATTGCCAAAA
>JAEQML010084712.1:0-10048 GCA_016904865.1 Pissodes strobi | reverse complement strand
GTATGATATTTTGATTGGAGTGTATTATTGGCGCCACTGGGATTGAAAATTTTTGCCGGATGACTGGCAATGACGCTGCCTCAAGTCAATATGAATGTGAGCCTTGCGTTCCCTGTAACAACATTGTATGCGGATTTTAGTCGTCGCTCAGTAGAGTGGCGGTGCAACTTTCACCCGTCGGTATTTTCCACTTAAATATGGACAAAAAAGAAAAGTACATATAGATACTTGGAGGCAAAATGTGAAGAAGCATACAAGGGATGCTGGCGAGCAGTATTTGATAGCCAGAAACAAAATTGTGGAGGCCATTCGACCTTCAAATGAGGTACGTAAAACAACGTTATATGTAAGAAGACGATCATTATCCCTATTTTTAATTTTTAGGCGCGTGCCTGTTCATGTCGGAGAAGATGTAGTTCTGAAAAACTCGTTGGAAAACATATTCGACTTTTTAAAATGTCTACGGCTCTTTAGGTTCTAAAGCAGAGCTTTATAAACTTTAGGTATTTATTAAAACTGTAAGTGCTACAAGAGCCTGAGAGAAGGTTGATGAAAATATTTCAAGGAGACAGTGCACCGTAAAATATTATGTGGAAAACGATAAAGTATGTCAGAAAACCGTTTGTAAAATATTTGGAGTGACCCCCCGTAAGCCAGAAATCGTGAAAAATTGAGAATAATAATAAAACTAGTTCGACCTATACAACATTATTGCGTCAGTCAATTAAAAGTCCAAAATTTAATCCAAATTATTGGATGATTGGTTCTAGATCAAAGGGATTTAACTGAATTTTAGAATTCGGGGTTTAATTGAATTTGAAAATCGAGCGTCTTACGCTTGGCCCAATATTCAAGGTACATTTAATAGAAAATAATAATAAAATAAAGGTTACCTTAGTTAAGGAGAAAAAAAAATTAAAAAGTTAATCTTTGTTCAATAACAAAGCAAAAAAAATGGTAATTAGAGTCCGTAAGTTAATTGCACGCAATTGTCACAAAATATATATAGAAAAAAATAGAAATTTCTCACTTGATTGATGAGTAGAAAGAAGACTTCCTTGACAGGCAAAGGACTGCAAGACTCTATATAGGTAGTACCGCTAGACAGGCGTAGCCAAGGAAAACCCTGTCGTTAGCGATGCTCGTTTAGTAGGGCTGTCGATAGGAATAGACCCAGCGGTAGGAATAGACCCAACGGAAGGACCCTGTAAAACAACATGCAACGATGTTACTTAATTTTTCAGTTTTCTTATATTACAGGGCGTCAACCTAATTAATTGTTGTTAAACCGTATCTTTGGTATTTGGTGTCATAGAAACGCCATTCTTTTTGGTAAATTATCACAAAAATACTTTCTACATTATTAGCATACTGATAGCCGCGCGAAAATACAGAAAAACAGCTTCCGCGATTTACCTAAGGTTTTCCTAGTATCGGTAGTACGCGCCGTACCGGCGCGGCGGCGGCGAGCCCTACTTCGCAGGCCTCAGCCTATAAAACCAGATGTACCGCGGTAGAACCACAGTTTATACCGTACCCGAATCAGTTAAACAACTGTCCACGTGTTTTGAAGCCAAGCGCTTCAACCAATAGGAGAGCTGGAAGTTCTTATCTTGAGCCTGCGTTCAATGAGTGAACGCTGCCTTTGTGGAAGGCTTTTGCGAATTTTCTGTATTCAATCCGTAGACTTAGTTATATGCCTATGATTAGATCCTAGTTCGACTCGGTCCACGGCCTAGCTGGCCGTATAATTCTGACGTTTCCAACTAATAATGCGCATGCTTGAAATATGAGAATCCATGAAAAAATAGAATTTGGCTTCACTAACATCAAAGGTGCCGGCTCACAGGTGTATAACTAATTCGGGTACGGTATAAACTGTGGTAGAACGCAGCCTGGCACCGAGAGAGCAACACACCCCACCAGTAGGAGACGCCCAGCTCCAGACAGACCGAGAAGGATCGAACGACCGAGCAGGTAAATATCTCGTTATACCGTATTCCTAGTTTGTGACCTTTTCCCTGTTGGCAAGTGGAGTAATCCCGGCCATCCTAATCCCGGCTACCCTAGTGGCAAGCGGAGTAATCCCGGCCATCCTAGCTTGGCAAGCGGAGCAGTCCCGGCCATCATACCGTAGTAATCCCGGCTCCCCTATTGGTAAGCGGAGTAATCTCGGCGATCCTAGCTTGGCAATCCCGGTTGGAATGCGGAGCAATACCGGCCATCCTACCGTAGTAATCCCGGCTCTCCTATTCGCAAGCGGAGTAATCCCGTCCATCCTAACTTGACAAGCGGGGCAATACCGGCCATCCTACCATAACAATCCCGGCCATCCTAGCTTGGCAATCCCAGTTGGCAAGCGGAGTAATCCCGGTCATCCTCCCGTAGTAATCCCGGCTTCTATCCCGGCCATCCTAGCTTAGCAGTCCCGATTTTCCTTATTGGCAAGTAGAGCAATTCCGGCTAAGTATCCTTACAAACTAAAGCTGTCTACTTCCGCCCCCGACTAACTAACCTGTAGATCCAGGAATCACGTCCGAAGCGCATCCTAGTTAGGGAACCGTTCGGCTGAAAACCGACCATGTATTTTCATAGAGCTAAAGCTATTGAGAGTCGTATACCATATTTACCGTAGGGCTTCCGTACCGCTACCGTCTACCGTATTTACTAATTATAACGTGCGATTAGAAATTTCGATTCTTTTACTACCGTTGGGATTTTTTACGTATTACTGGGTTGGGTGACTTGGGCCTGTTAGAATAAGTTGTCCGGTACTTTTAGATGTAAGAAAGTTAGGTTTAGATTTACTGTTGGATAAACACGACCTTTATTTTGTTTATACGGAGTGTTTTATTTACTAGGGACCGATTATTTAAAACCGAACCTTGGACAACTGTTTCTCCACTGTCTAAAAGCTACCCGATAGGCGAACAGCGATCCCCTTTGTCGCTGTAAATATCAAAGGGGCGGCGCTCGAGAAAACCGATATACAGGAGGTCGCAAAAAGTAAGTAAAGGGCGTTACTAACACATATTCAAGGTTCCACATGTAACTCTTAATTGACGAGCATTATAACTCGGTAATTAAAATCAACCATTAAGGAAGGAAAAAGAGAAATCAGAATTTAAAAAAACATTAATTTACTTGTGTAGGGGTAGCCAGTTACTTATCGCTAGATAGCTTTACAATTGGGCGAGAAGGCCTCGGTAAGAGATGAAAAAGGGATTAAAAAATCCGCCCACGTGGTCACAATGTTAAAATGATGGCGTTCACAGAAAGACCAAAAAAAATGCAAAAAGAAAACTCAACTCACCACGCTAAAGCAGCATTCAAATACCACAAAGGCCAGTTTCAGACACCAACACTTAAGAAAAGATAAGGCACAGATATAGACTGAAACTATTAAAAATGGCCCGGTTGGAAAATCCCATCAAAGGTAAAATCAAAAATTGATTTCAACCGGTACCCAAAACAACTGCTTGACCCTAGAAAGGTCGTCGTAGAGAGTGGCGCCAGTAACTCGGAAACTCGAGGAGCAGGCCACACGAGAACCCCTACCTCGAATAACTCGCTCCACCAATCATGGCATGACAAGTCACATGTTTCTCTCAATAATTCATACAAGGGAATTAGACGATAAAAACCTGGGATTTGGATGTATAGGCATCTACCAAAAAAAAAAAAACTACTCAGAGTATTTCCTAATTATTCCGAGTCAATTAAGTAACTGCGCACGATGCCCAACCCGACCACCAATCCAAAATAGTATGCGCTACGAAAGCCGAGGGTTTTTCGCTAATAAATATAATTGCGCTCGAAACCATAAGAAACGGCAATAAGTTCTAAGGTTATTTACGCTTCGATATACGATAGCCAAATCGGCCCGTGACAACATACACGATGTTTTTAAAAGCTAATTTAATCTCAGATTTGGAGTTTCTCGTTCCGATACTTGCGGGTATTGTGACAAACTTTATATTAAACTATATGTTGCTAATAATGAGGAGAAAAGCAATCCATTATGAGAGAGACTAAAATGCATCACATGAGAGCAGACGCAGGTTATAAAACGCTAAAAGATGACACCGGAATGGCCAGTAATAGCCCTTACTTCATAGTGTTTTTTACAGATTTACAACAAGTTTTATATTGTCCAACACTAACTCATTCATCAGTATTTTATCAACGGCGACTTACAATTATCCAGTACACGATGCTAAATAAAACAATGCCACAATGAAGCACTGACACATAGGGGATCTACCGAAATTGCATCCGCATTGTTCTTTTATATTTGGCAAAGATTTAAGCCCTTGCCATTAGGGGAAGAAATAAAACTGATTATCTGTTCGGATCGATGCGTTGGTCAAAATAACAACTGGAAAATGGTTACTATGTTCCGCTTCCTAATAATATCGAAATATATTAGTCAAATAGACCAAAAATTTTTCAACATAGGCCACAACTTTCTTCCTTGTGATAGAGACTTTTTATATATCGAGAGAGAAAAGAAAATATCAATGGTTTATGAACCATTTGAGTGGACTAATGTTGTTGCTGAAGCCAAAATTAGAACCCCCTTTATAGTAGATTGGATGCACCAGAGCTTTTTTAAGGACTTTACGAGCTTGGAAAAAGGTATATGGAGAGACCCTAATGTAAGATAACAGATGGATTATGGATTCAACAACTATGTGCTGATACCCTCAGTACTTTAAGAATAAGAAATTCTCATAACGTCCTCTAGCCCTGGACTACCTTTTCCCTATGTAATCTTAAAAAAAGAACAATAACTATTGCCACACAGAACATATCTTATAACTTGCCATCGATTTGCCAAAATACACTTCCAATTAAGGCTGAAAAATCTTAAGGATATGTGAGATTATATACCCCTCAAGCATTTTATGACAAGCTAACTGCTAATTAAAAATGTACAAGTACTTAAGATTTTATTTTATAAAACCAGTTTTTTTTTGTAAACAAAGTTTATATTATATGTTCTGATCTGTTAATGACTCAATTAATAAACTAATCTTATTACATCATATCGTTTAACTTGGTACATACATTTTATAACGTTGTAACTACCACGAACATGCAAAGTGGTTTACATGGGTTTTCAACAATAACGACCTCTATATCTGTAAATTTCATGTTAGGCGTTTTTTTTACTTACAATTTAGTGTAGTTCTAGCACCTTTAGTAAACCATAGCAATTACGAAGGCTTATTATCACCTAAATGATTTGTTATCGTTTTTCGCGATTTATTCAGTTCACTGTTTTTGTTATATCCAACATTGTTACGGCCGACCCGTCAATTCCCACATTCGATTATCGTGGCCGCATCAAAACACCCCTTAATGTCGCATCCACCGCAATAGAGTTTCAGACAAATTAATTTCCAATTTACGCGCTATTTGTTAATAGAAACCTAGTTAAAAATTGGTACATTTTTAGCTTGAGTTAAACATAATTTTTGTTTTATTATTTACCGATTTGTTTATGTATTTTCGGTAAAATGTTGATATAGAAGAAGACATTTAAAAAAATACCACCTTTATGAATATTTTATTAGCATTTGGAAATTCAGATAAAATGTATTGAACTCACTACCCGTCTGCCTATACGACCTTTACTTTACAAGTTTGGAAAAAGGTATATGGAAAGACCCTAAATGTAAGGATAATAGATTGATTAGCGCCCAGAACTGTTTCGCGTTTTAATAAAAACGTTCCGGTAAATAGAAAAGTATACGCTCGTAAACAAATATCAGTATATCACTATTTATAAGACGATACTAAAATTAATTATTGATACTTAAAGCATAAAAATGCACATTTAAAAATAATATTGAAACGCGTTGAAAGCTACGTGAAGCACATATGATTCACGGCTCTTTTAGTTAGGCAGTAAGTATTAAGTGCATGCAGGGCCGGCCCTACCATAGGCAAACGGAGCGTGCGCTCTAGGCGCCAAGTCCCAGGGTGTGCCGACCAGGCACCTTAGATGCAAAAGTGCGCGCAAAAATAATTTAAGAAAAACGGTTTGGTAGCAATATAGAAAAATGCAGGAATGGTCGGTAACAGATTAGAGTATGGGGCAACATGGCCCTGAATTTTACATCATGACCGACGTGACCCACCACCCACTTATCTCTAGGCGGCGCTGGCAGCGACACGTTTTCGTTTTAGTTTAGTCACAAATCTATGGTCACAGACAGAGTTTAGTTAAGACGGACATCCTTGTGATTGCCACAGTCTTAATCGTATACATTTATGCAACGATTTCAAGAAGTTTCGTTATATGAACATTCGATTGTACCCCTATGATCTAGTCACGTATGAGGTGTCAGCTGGCTAGGTAACGGTGGGGGTGGCCGTGAGAGGGTTGAAAATATAGAAAAAAAATCGTGACCTGAAATAATTTTAAGAATCACGAAACTTTTATGCAGAAAAGGTTATGTTAAATAATGAACATTGGACATTGTCAGCTGGTCGGCGGGCGGTGGATTAATTGTCAGCTGAGGGTCCAAATTGGTCAAAAATGCGAATCATAGAAACGATATCAAGAATTATGAAACTTTGGTGGATGCTAATATTTATAGTGAGATTTACGAAAAAAACTGTCAGCTGCATGTATGTGGGTGGAAAAGTTGTCAGCTGATGCAGTTAAAGTCGCGCGGACTGCCTTTCGGCGCACCTACGCACCGTACATTTATCGCCCAGCTGACAACTTTTCCACCCACATACATGCAGCTGACTTCTTAATTTTACCTTACATTTTATATCAACTCAAAAATATCCATGTGACTAATTTTAGGCACATGACGTGGTAACTTTATTCCTACCTTAAACTAAAGACAATCTACAGTGTAAAAAATAAAATATACCTGTAATATGTCTATAATTTTATATTACAAATATTATAATATGTACCCATAAAGACTATGAAATCGCCCTCTTGCGGGAGATTTAAAAATTAAAATATGTGGTTACCAAGATATCACTTACTATTAATAATTAGTTGAAGAATAGTACCTATAGGAGAAGTTTTATCTCGAGTAGTAAGTATACCTAGTTCGAAAGTCAAATATTCCAACGAGAGGACAACCGACATAAAATGAACACCCTGTATAACATTTTCGATCTAAAACTATAGCCGGAATTGTTAAGTTTGCTTTTGGTGATCGTATATTAAAAATTAAACGAAATCTAGCCGTTGATTTTTTTATTCTGCATGATTGATTGAATTTGGGTATTAGCGATTTTTAGTGATGAGCAAATGCAAGACCAAGACCGGGTTAGACTTGGTCTTGGTCTTGGTTCTGCATATGTAGTCTTGGTCTTGGTCTTGCAAGGTCCAGTCTTGGTCTTGCTCCAAGACTCTTGCAAGTCTTGCACTTTTTTGCATTGGAGGCAATTTTTACAAAGAAAATTAAAAACAAAGTTTTTCAAGTTCTATAGAGTAAATAAAGGTTTAAAGAGCAGTATTTATCAGTATGAAAATTTTGGTTTGTCAAGGCACAACGGCGAAAATTTTAGCTAGTAAATCAGGTAATTTTTTAAGTAAAAATACTCAAAAAAAAACATTCCGAGTTAAGGAATCACTTGTTTAATTTTCTCCATGTAATATTGAAACATTCTGTGTATTTACAGTTATAAATTGCGGTGTTGACACAAGAACTATTTTATTTAAACGTGCATTTAATTTTTTAACACATGGTTGCCCATAATTGTGTTGAAATGTAAATATTTATTTCTCTTGATAATCTGAGGCAGGTATTCTGATATTTTTTTTAAATATTTTCTATAATAAAATTTCATAATTTTGAAAAAATATGTATCAGTCATTGGATTTTACGTCCTTCTATAAAAATCTATTCTTAGCAGGCCCGTTAGCTGGGCTTTCAAATAAACCATTATTATTGCTCAATGAAGAAGTGCACGTCAGTTTTTAGAGGTGTTATTTGTTTTATGCATTTCTCAGCAAATGACAAACTCGTTCACAATTTTATTTACTCGGGTGCGGTAAGGTGTACTTTTCTTCACTCATTATAGGATTGGGAACTTGAAAACTATAAGTGCTAGAAAATATATTTAATGGAAAAGTTGTAGGCTATTTAATTTCTGGTTCAATGCTGCTTTAATAATCATTCCGTCTTTTCTCGTTGTCGAGATATTTTCAAAAAATTAGTAAATATGGTGACCAAAATGTAACTAGTGTTTGTAAGATTATTGGTCAGGTATCATGAAAAGAAGTTATTATTTCTTGCCAACGTTTTGAATTATATTGACTCATCATCGGTGCTCTGTTAAGAAGACAAAGCTACTCTTAGAATATGTATTTAGTTAATTTTTTCAATTTGATAAAAAACAAAACAAGAGCATTAAGCCCAAAAACAAAATATTTCTTAAGTACTAACTTTGTTTAATAATATACAAATAAATAAATGCAAAAAACACACGAAACAAACAAAAACGGGTTAACGAAATGAAACAACAGAAAGGGTTTCTTATGAAAAAATATGTTAAAAGAAAAACAAAAATTCATGAAACTTACTAAAATGGTGCTTTTCTCTCGTACACTTAACATTCATATCTTATAACAGGATTAAAATAGATAATATTGTGGATTACAATGAACATCACAAAGAACAATTAAGAAATAATAACCAAATTACACAGCGTAATATTATAAGGACAACTGTAAATATGTTCTATATTGTTGTGGAGGATTCATTTTTACCTTGAAATTGATTGCCTTTGGCTCCAATAATAAGAACAACTGTTGAACTCTATACTATATTTTGTCGAAAAAATATAACAGGTGCAAACAAAAATTTAAAAACTACATCAAAACAGCAGTTAAAAAAAAAAATGTTTTTTTGAAAATATGTCGAAAATTAAAAAATATAAATAAAACTCATTATTATGAATTATAAATTCACTAAGATTTATTCATTATGATAGCAGAATTGAACTAGCAATTAAATATCTTACAACGTTTTCCATTTAACCAATTTTTTTATCTTATAGTTTTCAAGATCCCAAATACATTCCTATCCGTTTCGGACACACTGTGTGCGAAGAACCCAGGCTGCTGCTTCAATTTATCACTTTATAACATTATATTATGCATATTATGCATATTATTATAGCCTCCGAAGTGCTTACTGGCCAAAATCACATCCAAAAATCGGTCACTATCTCCCGGTCTATATGCAAGAACGCTTGGGGAAATGTATTGACATTTATTGAATTTGTTTAAAATCCAAATTAGGTTTATGTAATTATGAGTATAATTTTCTTTAAAAATTTAACTGCTCTTTTTACTCTTAATACATTCTTATTCATTTACATACAATGCGGAGCGGCGCGCGGCGCGTGACAAATAGTGAATACGGTTTTTCCCTGCATGCATCTCACAAACAAAATGATTGTTAACAAACGTTTATAGAAAGTTTTGGCTCTATATTTCAACCCAACAACTTCGATCCCAGAGTTAAGGGCAATATGCCAACAAATAAAAATTGCGAGAAAAAACGCAATACTCTTGCACGCTAGGTCTTGGTCTTCCGTAAGTCTTGCAATACTAGGTCTTGGGCTTGCATAAGTCTTGGACTACTCGAGCTTGGTCTTGGTCTTGCAGACCTGGAGCTGGCCTTGGTCTTGGTATTGGTCTTGCTTTTTCTGCACGACCAAGACCAAGACCGCAAGATCAAGACCAGTCTCGCTCATCACTAGTCATTTTCTCTAAATTGATATTTCTTTGTCACCACTAGTTTAGGTAAGACCCTGTACACACCTTTGTGCTACATTTTAATAAGACACCATAAGACCTAAAACTCAGAATATATTTTTTTAATTTATATTTACTAAAAGGAAATATAAACAACTATGTTAAAAATTACTAAAACGGAGTTCTATCCACAATACCGAAACAGAATTATTGCACTCGACGCGCGTTTCGCTAACCATGTTAGCATCATCAGGAGATGATTAAAACTGTTTTAATCATCTCCTGATGATGCTAACATGGTTAGCG
>JAEQML010084711.1:0-10049 GCA_016904865.1 Pissodes strobi | reverse complement strand
TCTTATAAACGAAGTCATTTAGGCGATAAGTGTATCTAAAGTGTTTGACCTAAATATTGCTTTAAATTTGGATGTTGTTTTCTGATTTTTTGTTGCATCTACAGTGTTTGGCAAAACCTTCAAGCGCGCATTCGTATTTTTCCTAAATTTTGCATCAATCATTTTCCACACACATTCAAGTGCCAAATGCAACAAAAATGCAAGATCCAGAAATAACTACTAAACAATATTTTTACAAGTGGCGTATCATAGTTATTCTTTAAAATATTATTCTGGTCATATGTAAAAAGTCTACTTATTAATGTTCTAACTCTAAGCATGTGTTTCAGATTTTTTCAGACTAAAGTCTTATAAACATAGTTATTTAGGAGATAAGTGTATCTAAAGGTTTTGATATAAACTTTGCTTTAAATTTGGCTGTTTTTCTGGAACATTCTGTATAAACTACATGAACAGAAGAATAATGCCCACGTGATTCAGGCTCTTGCATCTCTAAACCATTACGAGAAGAACGAATATTCTGATTGTGTTTAATGGTAACGACGTTCATTGGTAATACCTCCAAGTGCAACGTCTTTTAGAAACAAGTTGCAATATTATTTTAGCTTGTTAGCTGCTTAATTTGACTAGTCTACTGTTTCTGTAGTCTTTTTGAACAAGTCTAAAGTTTCCTACAACGTTCTCATCTTTATCTTCTTTTACCTTTTCGTTGAAGCCTCTCATAACATTAACTTCGATGATCTCTTCCGCTTCGTTCTTGGTTGAATCAACCCGTGCCGGGTATCGGCTCTCCGTCGCCATTTTGGGTGACCCGTGACAATCGTTCAGCGACCGTTTGGGCTCATAGCCAGGATAGTCTCTGTCGTTTCATTGACATTTAGCCCGAAGAAATACCCATTCATCCCGGTATCCCGGCCGGGAGTAGCTGGATGTCGCCGTGGGATCATTTCTACCTGTGCCGTTCATAGATTATAGTTATGTGCAAGAGTCGGGAATCACCAGGGGCACAGGCCTGTCATACTGGAGGTTTCCACCCCGAATACAAGTCCCCTCAAACTGGAGTAACGTGTAACACACGCAGAAGGGTAGCTCTGCCTCTGTCTAAGCGCCGGCAGGGGGGTGTGCTGGCGAATTACCTCGTAACAGAGCAAGATTGATCATAGAAACCTTTTTATTCTGCTGCAGCATTTTGCAGAAATATTTATTGTTGATATCACTAAAATTATGAAGCGGTTAAAGGACGTATATGTAATAGTATATTATGATATAAGTGTATAAGAGGGCCTTTAAAGCACGCGCGACATATTTCAAAACACGACGCGCAGCGGAGTGTTTTGTAAGTCGAAAGGGCTTTAAAGGCATCTTATACACGTATATCATACGTTATTTTTTATTACGAATGCATCACAATATCAAAAATGTTTTAAATATTAAACTTAGGGGATATAATGACGAATATATTAATCTGTCACATTTGACATGATCAAATGTTTCTATAGCAACCTTTAAAAAAGTAGGCGCATCATAAACATCATTTTATGCACGCTGCAGCGTGCGATAATCGTTGATTATGATGCATGCGTAATAAAAAAACTATAAAGCGTCTTATTATGGCATATGATACATTTTTCTATATTGCCAATGTGCATCCATATGCTTGGAGTATCAGTTCATTACGTTCTTGCTTGTCCAGAAAGAACGCAGATCTGGGATGGTTAGCGAAAATGCATTAAACATCATTAAACGGGGGTATAGTTTGAAATAAAACTAGAAGGTAAACTTAACTATAGTCAAAATAAACATCAACTTGTCCTTTCTATACTGAATTAAATGTATCTAGGATCTTATGAATGAGTTTTAAATACGGCAATATTATTGGCTCCGATATATTATTCTCTTCAAGATATCTCATGACTATCAAGAGAATTAACTCATGGTTGGAAAAACATTTTGACAAAAATACGGTTATTTTGAATTCTCAGAATTCCTATTTCCATGGGGATAGGTATGTGCAATCAATTACACACTGCGGATGACAATAAACTGAAGGTGCTATATTGTCTTCTACTTGTACATATATAGCCTCAGTTTCAACACTTTCCACCTTCAGTATTGTCGACAGTAAAAAAGATGTTAAAATGAGAAAACTCGCTTAAAAATATCAGGAGGGCACCAAAATTGTCGTTCATATAACAATTTAACCATATAATTCTTACATGGCGGCTTAAACCCCTCAAATAAAATGCCCAATTTGTCACATTTTTGAAAAGTACGTAGAATAAGTCTAAAAGTAGTGATTTTTTTATATGAGTTCGTAAGTGCCAATGTTTGATATATAAACGACAACCAAAATGAGACTTTACGAACGCATATCATGCAATGTTTCTTCTACAACTATATTATAATTTAAAAAAAATTAACATCGTTTTAATTTTTTTAGCAATCTATCAGGATCATGTCATCATCAGGATTGTCATCGCTGAGTACGACTGATGGTACTTTTGTATATTGGATATATACAGGTGTACGCAGAGTGCTGTGCGTAAAGTATAATGCGTAAGGTGGCACTTGTGTTAAAATATACTAGATTATGCACATTCGTAATCATTCAATTCTGTCGATTATACTTTTCTACGCATTTTTTGAAAATATTCAGTCAAAACTAAGCAATACATTTTCATCGACTCCTGTAGCAAGAACCAGGTACGGGCTTCTAGCCCCGGTGAACTGTCAGTGGACTCGATAGCCCGGTGATAAAACTTGCAGTGGGATTGCCCGGTGATAAAACTGTAGCTGATGATAAAACTCGCTCTTGAGTTGGAGGGCTGCTGGAGGATCGACGGCGACGGCCTCAGTTTTGTAAGATGAGCTCGGAAAGCCTCTAGTGCAGTACGAATATCCCAATAAGTAGGTAGTGTCAAACACTAATTAGGGACTCACTCACAGATCCCTTAGAAGGGTAGTATTAACACAATACAAAAAGTTGAGTCCACTATGACTGCAGTATTAGCAAAACGCTCCCTCTATCACCGATGGGTATTTTTAGAAGAACTCTGCATCAGTTTCAGTCCATTTGCCTTCCACGAACTTACAGAAAAAGCATCGAATCAGAAAAAAAAATTGTAATGCCTAATAATTCGATACAAGGAATAATTCTAAGATAATAACCGACTTAGTTCTCGTTTATTATTGTTGCAAAAGGACGGCGGAGGCCACAATTAATGAGCTAAAATTAAATATTTCAATAAATAATAGGAAATATCCCTAAACGAAATAATAAACCTTTAAAAATCCAAATCGACAGCAACAATTTTATTATGGGCAGATAGTCCACTCAGAGCTACCAACCGAATATTACAAAAACTGCAGCATGCCGCGTGAAAAGATAAATATGAGATTCTCAAGCAGATCAGTGGTCCCAGAAAGTTATCAGCCGGAGATTTGAATTAAAGCAAATCAGGGCCCCCAAAAAGTTATGAAATGTTCAAACCGAAAGTAGAATATTAATTTGACGGATCTAATGAGGCTTAACAGTAGGTTTTATGAACCCAATTCTTAAAAATACAGAAAGGTCAGCAAACATAATTAATGTAATATAAATAAGCAAAGTTATACTAATAACATAATATCTTAATTTAGTGGTTGTAACCCAAACTAACCCAGACTAACCTAAGGGAGCCACAGATTATCAACTAAAAGATATATAGTCACAAAGTGCTAAAGGACAACATAAAAGAAAGGGATGATCAAAATAGCTTCTTAAGACCACAACAGTGTTATAACAGCTAGTGCATATACATTATTTACCTATGTAGAATAAAATTAATTTACATTAGTAAATGCTGCCACCCTAAGCTTATTGACAACAAATCGAATAGATGAATTTAAAATTAATTAAACGAAGAGGTCAATACTCAATAATTCTTACCACAAAATGTAGCATATTTTGTTGCTAAATGCAGCATATAAAATGAAATTTAAAATCTTTTATAGTGGCAGAATCAGACTGTTACAGTTTTCAGATTGACACACAATTCATTATATACTCCTTCACCCCCACATCTAAATAATACTATTAACGTAGTTTAAGTTAACAAAGAAATCTGATATAATTTAGTTAATTTAAATTCTCAATCCTCCCCAAGAAACTCCACTCTACTCTTAGTGACTGGGACAATTCTACATAACTTACCTTATTGTCAACTGAATCCCAAGTTTACATTGGAAACACCTAGCAGTAACCCAAAGTTTTTTACCATGGAACTAGAAATTATGCATAATAATAGGAAAGAGTCGGCCACTGGCTTCGATCAAACTTCATATTCCATCCTTAAACGCTTACCTTTGCGAGCCAAATTATCATTCCTATACATCTATAATGAGTGTTTAATCCCAGAGGAATGGAAATTTACTCGCATACATACCCCTTTGAAACAAAATAAAGATAAAAATAATCCAAATAGTTACAGCCCTATAGCTCTCACCTCATACCCTGCAAAAATTCTAGAAATTATGATAAAAAATCGTCTAGATTGGGAAATTGAACGCAAAAGGATTCTTCCTGACACATAAATTTGTTTTTAGGTTTGGAACGTGTTGTTTAGATTGTCTGGCATATCTAACAACAAGAATATAGCGTAGTTTTTCCTAGAATGAACATACTCTTTTTAGATGTATCGTCAGCATACGATAGAGTGGTCATCCAAGTGCTGTATAGAAAAATGATATCATTGGGATTTTCTCCTGACATTTGCAATCTTATATATGCTTTGCAAGTCCATTTTTTTAAGACCTATTTATTAGAAATAAAACGTTTGATATTTATGGGCCTGTAGTGTCATATACATGGCTTGCTCAAGGGTCCCCGCTAAGTAATTTTTTTTTAATATCTACACAAAACACGTACTAATTCATCCAAATATTCCAAAATTCAATTGATTGGATATGGGGTATTCTCCCATGGATTTTCGATTTTCGCAAAGACTTCCTGGGTCAACACAGATTTGTTCTGATGAAACAATTGCCATCAATAGCAATAGAGCATGTACCTTATTTATGGAAAAATGTATTAGAAGGGCTGTAATATTCACAGATTCTTTAAGTGCCATTCAAAAAGCAATAGAACAGTAATCTCTTCCAAATTTTATTATATTACATTTTTGACCAAACAGTACTTTTTGGATGCGGACAAACATGGATTTGACATTGTACTCTTATGAACCCCGAGTCACATGGTATTTATGGGAATGGATTAGTTGACCAACTGCCTAATATTGGGCGAAACTTTAGAATCCCTTTGGCCATTAAATTGGATAAATACGATCTGCTTCCAGTTATGAAGGAAGAAATAAGCAATACATGGAGGGAATCCACACGAAACAAGGGAAGATGCTAGGCGTCAATTCAGCGGGAATTGTCTAAGATATCAAGGTATAGAAACATTGACTACGTTGATAGAAGACATTTCATAACAATCATAAGAATGAGGACAGGTCATTGTTTATATCCAGCTCATATGTTCAGGATTGGTCTTCTGGAACATCCGTATTTTAAATGTAATACAGGCGTGGCAGATCTGGAGCACAGTCTATTTAATTGCCCAATTATGGATGGTGATCTCTATCAAGATCTAATAAGTATCGGTTGTCCTTTGTCAGTAATTACTATGTTAGCAAACCGTAATAACAGCACTATTGTAGTACTAATGAATTATCTGACTCACAACACACAAGTAAACCTATGATTTAAAAAACTTATAATTTAATATACTAAATCTACTTCTTTCTTTTTCCCCAGAGTACCTCATCCATTCGCGTCTACCTACCGCAATTTTGAGCCTAATTTATATATTTTCAAAGTTGTTTTTTCTTTATTTTGGGCAAGGCCTTGGGTTAGTTTTGTTTAGTTGCGTCCCCGGAGCGAGCAGAGGGCCACGCGCGGTATGAAATATTAGAACAATACCGGACAGCTGCCAAATGCGCAGGTCCGAAGGTCGAAAATTTGCTGTAGGTAGACGCGAGTACCTCCTCCTCTGTTGCCCGGGTGAGAGAAGAATTTTGGTCCTGGGTTGTGAACTGTCTTACTTACCTTACTATCTATTTATATAAAAAAAAGTGATTACGGATGACAATCTACATTAAAAAGTGATACAATTAACAAGTACAGATAGCAATTAAAAAGGTGGACCATGACGAATATCAGATGCCCTTAACTGGATGGTTCTTCAAGTTCATACACTGGAACCTGGGCAAATGAGCTTTCACCCGAGGTACTCCTTCTTGCCTGTACCACAGTATAAATAAGTATACGGTGGGTTTGGATACAAATTTCCAATTTCGCCGAAAGCGTTTGACCACGGGGCGAATCCGAATCAATCTGGTTCGTGGCCACCCAGACACCCTGAGATTGTGTACTATCGCGTGGCGTTGTCTTATAATAACCGAAAAAAGCCCATCAGCGAATACTTTTTGAATCTCTCCCCACAGACTGCTCGCTGCTGCAGGTAGAGTACAAACTTATTTTTTACCGTGCTGCGATTTTTGCGTTTGATGCAAAAACATCAAACGATTTTTGTTGAGTGGATCTACTCGATATTAGTTGTACTATGCCTGTACTGTGGAGCTGGGCAGTCTTACCAGCAGCCGACCTTCAACTGGATCTAACGAGGTATCGTTCAGGAGCTCATTTTTTGTTTCATTATTATGAATTTAGCACTGTAGATTGTGCCTTAAAAGAGCTTTCATTATTTCATTAAATCATTTATTTTTCTTACCGATTAATAATCGTTTTTAATATTTAAATATAAATCTAGTCTTGTCGGCCTAGCTTTAAGATAGCTTAAGTTTATTTATTAATTTATTTTTCTGGCCGATTGATAATCGCTTTTTTAATATTTGAGTATAAATTTAGTCTTGTCGGCCAAGCTTTCAAGATAGATTGATTTCGGTTATTCATTTGTTTATTTGGTCGATTGATATAATCATTGTGGCCTTTTATCAATTGATATTATTATCGCTACATTTATAATTGGTGCAGCTACTACCGCACGCATACGTATAGGTAATAAATAAGCTTAGGTAAACAAAAGTGATCACTTCGGAGTGTAGTGTTTAGAGCGTTTAGGTGTAAGGCATATAGTACCAAGATAACAACAGAATTGGTCTCAGTACAATCATCATATTGTACCATCATTATTAATTACTTAATAATCTTTTGACATTCCTTTGCCTTTAAATTGAAAAAAAATAAGTCACTGTAAGATTGTTGATGTTTGAAAAAAAACCTAGAAGTCAATAGATTGATCCGTAAATTTAGATTGTGTTTTCTTGTTAAGTTAAGTTTAAAGCCTGACAATCTGCAAGAGCTTTTTACTGTTTTATTGTATTTGCTAACCATTTTCATTTTTAGTTTTTTGCTTTTCTTGAAAACGGTGTCCGAATAGACACCGAATCGAAGAAACTAGGTACAAATTTCATAAGGGTCACTAAACTTGCACTTGTGCAGTTTACATCCTTGAGCCGGGCCCGAAGTGGCTCTATAATAATCCAAACAAAATTTCAATCATTTGTGGAGCAAAAGGCAATCAATTCCAGGGTATGAGTTTCTTTGTTTGACAAGCGTGCCTAAAAACCCCCGTACAACACCAGCGGAGCTTTTCCAGTTTAGCTGGTAAGAACTGCTGCAGTTCTTCGCTCTTGAATTCCACTCCTGGAGCCGGGTATTGCAAACACGACTCTCCGGTGTTAGGTTTGTTTTAGTTAAAATCTTTACTTACTTACCTTTTAACTTTAATAAGAAGAACCTGTTGCAAAATTTTCAATGCAAATATCTTGAAAAATAAAATAGTTAAAAAATAATAATTTGGCACGTGTGTTATACAAGTAGGGAGAATTGGAACCACCATATTTTGGTCTAGGGGCGAATTACCCCCTAGGCGCCCCACACCCCAACTTTAAATTATTAAATGACATCTCCGCTTTTGTGATAACTCAAATCAATGGTCTCATTGAGTAGTATCCGTCTGCACAAGATTTTTTTGCATTATTTAATACAGGGGAAAACAAAAATCGTAATTCGAGTAAAACAAACTGTATTTTATTAAATTGCTATTTTATTTGAATAGATGCCCAAAATGCACTCCATTTTGTTCTAAACATAATTGTAATCTGTTTTCAAATTCCATTCTGATATTTTAAAACACTTCTCTTCGAATAGATCTGCATTATCTAATAATACTTTGTTAAATGTAAAAAAAAAACAATCAATAAGTACAAAAACTACCATTTGAGTTGGGTTCTACTTAAAGTAAAAAACGTCAAATTGAAATACTTCAACCGAATTGATAATTTAGATTTTTTTCTTAATCCGGCATGATGAACAGTTTACTGAAAGAATTCAGATTGTCTTTATTTATAGCTCTCAAAATCGTATAACCAAATGAACCCCGGAAAAAATGTAAGTCATACTTATGTCAGGCAACTGATTCTCAAATTTGACAGGATCAGTGGCAAACAGAAAAAGTGTTAATCGAAGAGTACTCGATGAAATGGTACAGGTGAAAGTGTTAGGACATTTTGCTATGAATCCTACAATGTGTCTACGCCAAGGTCGAGCGACTACAGGAATTTTTCATGAAGCTATTCGTCAGGTACTGAAACTTAATCATTTTCACCCGTACAAAATGCAAATTCTCCAGGAGTTACGTGAGGACGACCCTGATCGAAGTTGTTAAAAAATATTTGATTCAGCGTCGAATACATGTTTTTTTAATGGTTTAACGCAGCTGTGGAAACTGGAGTGACGAAAATCCGCATTTGTTTTCAGGGAAGGACACACAAAGTACCCACAAAAAATAGATGTCTGGGCGGGAGTATTAGGTGATACTGTTGTCGGGCCATTATTTATTAATGCCAACCTTTATGGTGATATTTACTTGGAAATGTTAGACACTACTATTAGTACTATTCAACATCTCATTGTTCAAGAACTAGAAAATCAGTTAGGTACTGATGGGAACAGGAACCTAAATGAAAATGTAATACATTATCAACAACATGGAGCACCATCACACTATGTTCTTCCTGTCAAGCAATTTCTGAATGGTGCTTTTCCTGGCCAATGGATCGAACGGAGAGGACCAATAAATTGGCCGGCTAGCTCTAACATGCATGCATGGAATGCATTTTGAGCATCTATTCAAATAAAATAGCAATTTAATAAAATACAGTTTGTTTTACTCGAATTATGATTTTTGTTTTCCCCTGTATTAAATGCAAAAAAAATGTGCAGATGGATACTACTCAATGAGACCTTTGATTTGAGGTATCACAAAAGGGGTGACATTTGAAATTTTAAAAGTGGGTGTGGTGCGCCTAGGGGGTAACTCACCCCTTGACCGAAATATGGTGGTTCTAGTTCCCCCTACTTGTATAACATTTTTGCCAAATTACAGTTTTTCTACTATTTTATTTTTCGAGATATTTACATTGAGAGTTTTAAAATTCACACCTTGGATAATTATTCTTATTTGTATTAATCATTAAAATTTGGGTTATTAAAAGTATATGGTATTAAACTTTCGGAAGCAAAACATCAGTGCCATCTAACGTTATTCCAAGGGAATTATTTTACAATACCAAAGACGAAGTTTTTTATCCCTTAACAGACTCGTTGATAATAATTCATTGAATCTTTATTCAGACCATTCAGCAGAGCAAGCTTCTTGAAAATTATATTAGTTGAGCTATTGGGTAATTAAGTTACTCAAATTAAAATGTAACTATGTTATTAGCTTGGTAGCATCAACTACTTTTACGAAAGGTACTCTTTTCTGTTAACCTTTCTTGAAGAAAAAGCAATTAAAATTAAAGTATTACTGTTATCTATTCTTGTCGTAATACTTTGCAAAAGTTCTTAATGGCAGTCTAACTGTAAGCGAGCCATTATTAGAAGAATTCATTTTATTGTTAAAACCGAGGTTAAAACATTTTTGATGAAGAAATAGCGATTAAATGAAAATTAGTTGTATGATATATTCATATATATATAAT
>JAEQML010084708.1:0-10051 GCA_016904865.1 Pissodes strobi | reverse complement strand
ATATATATATAAATTGTATAACTATATTATATGGATAATTTTGAATAATTTCTCAGATATTTTTAACAAGCACCATGATATCCAAGATTACTATTCAGCACCGCAGGATCTTCAGTATCAGTCTGGATCGAAATGGCCAAACTAAGTGACTAAAAAGGTAAATATATATCATCAAAAGTACCAAACGTCTTAATTTAACACTTATTATCTCACGTCTGAAAATACCTGCATCGATACACCTAAGAAGGACCTGCAGAGTTGCATAGACAATTCACAATCTGAACTATTGAACGTCATCACATTTAGCTAAGGTTTCGGGTCGCCACTCTGTTGCCGAAAAATATAGAGGATGAGATTGTTACGTTATCCGTGACGCCACGCCTGGGCTGGCATGCAGGTTACATAGCTGAGAATCGGGATCGATCTACGTCAGGTGAGAAGAGATAATAAAGAAGGCACTTTGGTTAAACAATAACAACGTTTATTGGTCAAAGACTTAATGCGAAAACAATAACAACGTCTACACATTACCCGATTACTAAAATACGCATGTTCCTTCGGTTGAGGTATGGTTTGAATTGTTTATAGGTCTTAGTCCCTGTATTATAATAAAGTTCTTTAAGAGCAGTGTTGTGTTTTAATTTATGTTAAGTTTGGCTATTCCATGAGTTAATTATTTAAGGTTTTTGGTTTATCTTAATTTCACTCAGCACCTTAAGGCTGAGCTATAACTCTTTAACTTTAAAAATGTCTTGACTTGGAATTTTTGACAGGTCTATCGTAGATTCGACTTTAGCACTTTTTAGGCAGGTATCCCTCAAGAAATACGATGGCGTCGACACAAGAACGTCGTGTAAGCGTTACGTCTGACGAAAAAGCAGTTTTCAAGTCTTGTAAAAAGAAATTATCCACAGTAACGTGCATAAACTGTAAAGGAGTATTCCACAAGTCCTGTGCTACTCGAGATTGGGCTGGGAAAATCAAATTTATAGACGAAACTCGACTAAAGTGCTGTGAAGCCGATTGTGAGGTTAGCGATAACATCTCAGAAAATCTTGAGATTAATTACCTAAAACGGCTAGTGACTGAGCTAGAGAAGAAAAACATTCTATTGGAGGAAATTTCCTGTCATTGGAAAATCAGGTACGAAGCCCTTAATATACAATTAACAAAAATTTATAGCATGCAGGAAATTCCACAAATTCCATGCTGCATTCCATCTGGTTCCGATAACAATGTTCAACAAGCTTCCGAGAGTGGCGCTGCTAAGTGCAGAAATGGAGAAAACTGTGATTCCATCCGGCCGCCAGATGGCCCCAGCTTCGAAAATAAGAACAAGATTACCGAAATCCAAAGTTCTGAAGATCTAACCACAACCGACAACACTGTAGAGACTCAAAATGAACTAGCGAGCGATGGCAGCGACAGTGACAAGTGGCATTGCTGACATTGACGTTGTTAATAAAGAAAATCTCGACTCTGGAAAAAATTACAATAAAAATGAGGAAACCTGGGAATTTCCTAAACGCAGACGACGCAGGTCGCAATCCATGCTTCAAGATCACACTAAAATGAATTCGCCTCAAAATCAACAAAAAGAGTCAAACCAACTAAAAGGCTCCAATAAAAACCCAAGAAACCTAAAACCAGCTGAACGAAAGGCATTCCTATTCATCTCGGGAGTAGCCCCAGAGACGATTAGCAGCGAAGTTTTACAATATTTAGAGCAGCATGACCTACAAAAGGGTTCGAATCCAAACAAAAAAAGGTAAGTACCGTGCCACCTTTAAACTGGCAGTCCCCTAATCCAGTCGGGACAAATATCTGTCGTCTAGTCTTTAGCCCCAAGGTATTGTTGTTAACTATTTTTTGAGTCTTCAGAGTCGCAGACAGACACTACAAAAAGAAAGCTTAGAGTAATGCCCGCAAATGTCAGATCATTGCGAAACAAAATTGGCGAACTAGAAGCATTTATAGCGGACAAGAATGTTGACATACTCTGTTTGACTGAGCATTTGTTAACTGTAGACGAAATTGCGGCTGTACAGATTCCTGGATACAAATTGGCGAACTCTTCTACTCGACAGCACTCCAATGGAGGTGGAACGTTTATCTTTGTAAGGAAAGATTTTTATTTTAATGTGTTGGATGTATGTGTAAATTTTTATATTGAAAAATGTATAGAGCTGACCTCAATTTTTTAACTGTATATCGCTGCCCATCTGGCCAGTTTGACTCATTTTTAGATTCCTTAGAGCAGATTATGGGTACGAATAGGAAGACTATTGTAGCCGGTGACTTTAATATAAATTTTCCTAATACAAATGGCAATATTCTGCAATTTTGTGATCTATTAACAAGCTTTAACTTAAAACAGGTAATCCGTGAAGCGACAAGAGGGGAAAACTGTCTTGATAACATTTTTCTTGACCATAACATAGAGGTCTCCTCGGCGACGGTTCTTGACCTAGGTTTCTCCGACCACCTGGCACAGCTGGTTGATTCTGTAATCCCAATAAAAAGCAAAATTGTTACTAAAATCAATGCAACTTTCGGACCCATCACTGAAAGAGGTAAGCTGCAGTTTTACAAGAGGATGAGTGAGATAGAATGGAACTTTGTGAGCGATCGTAGTATGAATGTAGATGAAAAATTTTCTAGTTTTGTTGGAATTATGGAAAATGCATTTTTGGAATCTTTTCCAGAAAAAACATACAACGTAAGATGAGATAAACCACAAAAAATCAATTGGTTTAGTGATGAATTAAAAATCATGCGTGAACAGCTCAGCTAAGCCGGCAATATCAAAATCCTGACATTTCTAGGATGTATAAGGAACTACAACGGATAAGGAAATACAGGGCAGAAATACGCAAAGCAAAAGTTAGGTCCAACAACAACTTAATTCGGACATCTAGCAACCCGCCACGAGCCATGTGCGATATAATAAACTGTCATCGGTGAGTCTCTGGAACTATCAATCGACCTGAGAATCATACAGTCACACCAGATAGCTTTAACCACTATTTCGCTGAGGTTGCCGGCAATTTAGTCAGGGACATACCATTTGTAGAGTTGTCTTTACCTAATACAGTCAACCACAGCTCGACAATAAATAAATTTACCTTTGTTCCGGTTTCTATAAATCAGGTCCAGGATATCGTAGATAACCTCAAAATTAAAAATAGTCGCGATTTATTTGGTTTCAATGTAAAAATAATAAAGTCGATTAAAAACATAATTATAAGTCGTCTTACTAGATTGGTTAACCTGTGCTTTAGTGAGAATACCTTTCCGTCAGTACTTAAAAAGGCTATTGTAGCGCCCATCTTTAAAAGGGGCAATCCTCAGCTTCCTGACAGCTACAGGCCAATCTCATTACTTCCAATTGTATCAAGGGTAGTGGAAGGGTGTATGGTTCTTCAGGTTGTCAATTACCTTGAGGAAAGGGAATACTTTTCTAAATGTCAATTTGGCTTCACTGTATTAGCTATTTTAGACTTTGTCTCACACATCATTGATTCCTTTCACAGGTGCGAGTTTAATACTGTCCGGTTGTGCGATCTCAGCAAGGCCTTCGACTGTGTTGACCACGTCATCCTCCTGAAGAAACTTGAGAATTACAACTTTAGTCCTGAGAGTGTCAATCTAATGCAGTCTTTCCTGTCAAACAGGAGACAAAGGGTGAGGGTATCTGGGGTGGTGTCAGCAGAGAGAGTGACTAACATTGAGGTACCTCAGGGCTCTGTCCTGGGACCCATACTCTTTCTGATATATGTTAATGATTTGCCGGTCATAGAACACCGTGCGAGGTACACGCTCTTTGCTGACGACACCACAGTGTCTTTCTCTTCAAGTACTCTTGAGGATGCGCTGGAGGGTGCCTTGGGCGCAAGGGAGAGGGCTGAAGAGTGGTTCAGGATGAATAAATTGCTTCTTAATGAAAATAAAACATAGCATGTGGGCGGGGATGTTGAGGAGGTTGGGCTTCTTGGTGTCCGGTTGGACCTGAAAGTGCAGTGGGGTCCGCACATTGATAGTTTGTGCACTAGGCTAAGTAGAGCATTATTTGCACTGCGAAATTTGGGAGTTTGCTTATCACAGGATGTCATGAAGGTCGCATATTTTTCCTTGTTCCACTATCATCTTTCATATGCAATACTTGCTTGGGGCCAATCTGCGGAGACACACCTATCATTCAGAATGCAGAGGCGCGCAGTGAGAATTTTGTTTCGGCTAGGTTACCGGGACGATTGCAGACAAGCGTTTAGGGAGCTTAGGATCCTTACCTTGCCGTCCAATTTATCTTGATTGCTGCTTGTTACATAAAGATCAATCTGAACAGCTTCCCTTCCCACGAGCTTGTACATGACTACAATACCAGATACAAGGGTGACATTTTTCCAGCATTCTGAAGGCTAAAGAGGTGTCAGACTGGCACAGGATACTGGGCAAGTAAGTTCTATAATTTGCTTCCTGAAAGCGTCAAGGGACTTGATTTTAAAAATTTTAAACGTAGACTTAAGGAAGTTTTAATCGGGAATGCATGCTCTAGTGTTAATGAATATAATATATCCCATAGTTTTAGAAATGATGATATCTGAGTTGATTGCGGTAGTGCTATAGCATTTTGTCATGTGTATTGTATTGTATTTTAAAGTATTTTACATACATTTAATAGGTATACTGCCTTATAATATGGTAATTTTATATTAATTAATCTGATCAGCATTCTATTATTTGGATTTTTATATCTTGACGTGTGTAAGCATTTTTATTGTACTAACATGAATAAAGAATTTGAATTTAAATATGGTTGGAACCCTAGTACGTCCCTATGGACTGCAATATGTGAGCGGAATAGGTGAGAGACAAAAGCCTGCTGGATTGATGGTCCGCGTGACTATATAATATAATCTGCTGACAAGTGCAACCGCTGTTTACTGGCGTTATTTATAAATTAACTTCAATGTTTATATAATATTTTCCATGTTCAAGTTCAAACTTAGGACAAGGTGATAATTAATTGCTAGTTTAAATGTTTCTGGTAGTTTACAATATTGCCAGTTTATTTAAAGATTGTATGCCAAATTAGGATGCACAATTGACCGATATATCCGTACCACTTGATTTCAAGGTTGGAAACGCAGAATTATTATTGGCATAATGGGGTACTTTTTCATAATTGAAGTATAGATCTAAATTGAATGCAATAAAGAGCTCTTTATTTATTGTTGAGCATAACCTTTTGATAAGCATTATGGTGTATAATCTGATTATATGGTAACGCACGACCAATGGTATCAAAAGCCTTACTATATTGCAGCAATGAACGTCAACTTAAGGCTTATGTAATCACGCTGTACATGGATGTGGTTCGTATTTGAAATTATGGATCTATGTACCAGGAAATACTAATGCACTATATAGCGCAGTCGGCTTAACCAAGTTGAGATCCTTTCTGATAATGCACTACAATACAGTTATATCCACAATATTAGGGCAGAATTTTTGCAGACAAAAAAGCTGATATGGTATGGTGGATAAAACTGTTTTGTAGCGTAAAGCATGAAAAGCACTCATCCGTTTGATTTTACCAAACCAGAAAACTGAAAAATATACAGGGAATTGTTTAAATGTGATTTTGATGAATAACGTAGTTTAAAAGCTTGTTATGCAGTAACCCAAACTCAACAGTATCAAAAGCTTTACTGGCCTTACTAAACTGCTGTAAATATTGGTATGGACGGAAGCAATCTTTTCCCAAATTTTTACAATGTTGTAACTTTGTGACAAATTTACTTTTTTTGATACGGGTTTCGAACTTCCAAGGCCCGTCTTTTCTAGGTTAAATGTCAGATGCAATCATGATGAGATTTTCATATGGTAATGATTAAGAGTTATGTAAAAATGCATAAAAAATGTGTATGTTTTTTATGGCAGTGGCACACACACTAAAAGGAGATCTATGGCATTCGACGAGCGATGTGTCTGCGAAGATGTGGATTGGCATGGTTCATTTGGCGAAAACAGATGTCCTGGTCGTGAGTTCCACGGAGATGAAGTGCGCCAGACAAGGGAGTTCTTGTAAAGCGATGTTCTAGGTGTTTTCAGTTGTACAACGAACTGGTGCACTCTTGCCGTCTGTCGTGGCTGCCTGACAGGCGATGCTGGGGGCGGGATGAGGTAGGGACAAATCCTGGGACCATCTGCCGTAAAAATATCTTTAAAACAGGGTAAGGTGGTAGATGCATAAGCCTACTCGCATCGTCCGGTGAAAGACCACCCCACCAGAATTGGGAAGCGCTAAGTGGTTTTCCCAAATCACGTTCCGCTTCCGCGCTGGTGGTCCCGGGTTCCACAGTAGGAATATATGGACATGATGGTGCTTCCAGGATCAAAACATTCCGGAAGTAAACTCCCCGGCCATTCGGATCTCCGGGCGCTGGGTGGCCCTGGGAGCCCTTCATTCCGCATTTCACAGACAGCAAAGATACCGAACCAATTTAGAATAGATTTCTGCAACATAAGAGGCCTAAATACAAACATAAATTCGGTACACCAACATCTACAAGCAAATAGACCACACATATTAGCCCTTATAGAAACACAAGTATGTTCTACAACAACAACAGTGAACTACCTCTATCCTGGTTACGACTTACATACCCGATTTAGATATAAGTTCGGAATATGCCTTTTTGTCCGAAGCGACCTTTCATGTCACCGCGAGGAAGCACTCGAACCGAACAACCTTGACGTCACGTGGCTCAAGTTCACCGCCAAGGGATTAACCAAGTTTATATGTTGCCTCTATCGCCCTCCGAGCGATAGAGCCTACCAAAGCTTTTTCTCAACACTAGCTACCACTTTTGACTCAATACAGGTCGATCACCCCAGTTCAGAAATATTCGTTCTGGGAGACTTCAATGCCCACAACACCAACTGGCTCAAACATCACAACAAGACCAACAACGAAGGTAGAGAAGCTGAAGCATTTGCCATGAGCTGCGGGCTTACTCAACTTGTAGACGAACCAACTCGAATCTCAGAGAGGGGCGAATTCGCCGCCCTCCTGGATCTTTTTCTGACCACCAATCCTGACCAGTACAAGGTTACAGTTGGTCCGCCATTAGGTACCTCCGACCACAAACTTATTACAACGGTTTGTGAATTGCCACCCATACAGAAGGATCCACCATTGCCTCGCAAAATCTGGCATTACAATTCTGCAAAATGGGACGATCTAAGGCAGTTCTATCTAGATTTTGCTTGGCTCGACGTCTGCTTTGCCACTGACGACCCGTCAGACTGCTGCGAAGAGATCATGCAAGTAATCTCCTCAAGAATGGAAGCATACATCCCAAATTCCATCAAGTTACCATCAAAAGGAAAGCTCTGGTTCGACAAAAGATGCGAAAGAGCTGTCGGAAGGAAACAGCAAGCCTATAAGTACTGGCAGCAAAATCAGACCGCTGAAAATCGCAATTATTTTATCGAAGCGAGAAACGAGTGCAAGCGTGTGATCGACGAAACTAAGGACAAACACAATCAAAGGATCAGGAATAAACTTTTGCAATGCCCCAGTGGTTCCAGGAATTTCTGGTCGGTAGCAAAGGCAGTAAGTAACAACTTTACAAAAACGTCTCTCCCACCTTTGACGGACGAACGTGGCATCACGGCGGCTACAGCCAAGGAAAAAGCAAACATGCTCGCCAAAATGTTTTCATCGCACTCTACCTTAGACGTGCCCCAAGGCAAGACTCTCCCCACTATACCGAACATCAACACCACCATGGCAGAAGTCAAGTTTTCTCATCGTGATATTCGCAAAATCCTTAAAGAACTAGATACGCAAAAGGCATCAGGACCGGACGGAATACCTGCCATCGTGCTAAAGAACTGCGCCAACGAACTAACACCCGTTTTTTCCAGGCTTTTTTCTCTTTCTTACAGAAAAGGGATTTACCCATCCTCTTGGAAAGTCGCTCGAGTGCAACCTGTTCCAAAAAAAGGCAAGAAAACCACGCCCTCAAACTATCGCCCAATTGCCTTGCTTCCGATAATCTCCCAAAGTCATGGAACGTGTAGTCAACCAGCAACTACTCAAGTACCTCGAGAGCAACAGAATAATCAGCGATAATCAATACGGCTTTCGCAAAGAGAGATCGACAGGAGATATATTGGCCTATGTCACTCATATATGGAGTAGGGCAATTGAAAACTACGGAGAGTCTCGAGCGATTGCGTTGGATATTTCAAAGGCATTCGACAGAGTTTGGCATGACGTACTGCTCAACAAACTGCCGTCCTTGAGACTGCCCGCCTCTCTCTGCAGCTGGCTGGCCAGTTTCCTTAAGAACCGATCCCTACACGTTGCAGTCGATGGACACATCTCGGACACATTCACCATCAACGCGGGCGTGCCTCAGGGCGCAATACTTTCACCAACTCTGTTCCTCATCTATATTAATGACCTGCTGATCGAAACGAATAATCCTGTTTACAGTTTTGCAGATGACAGTACCCTTGTCTCCCACTTTAGATCAGAAAAACCCTTACCAGCGACTGAGACTCATCACCGCAGACAGGAGCAGATTACAGCAATTAATCAAGACCTGGAGAAAGTTCAAACTTGGGGCGACCGAAATTTGGTCCAGTTCAATGCAGCAAAGACCCAAGCAGCAACGTTTACTAAGAGGGCCAATACAGCGGGCCCTGACATCATTATGGCAGGATCGACCATTCCTTCATCCTCGTCAATCGGGCTGCTGGGTGTCTCGGTCAACAGCAATATGTCATGGCATGACCATGTTGCTAACATCGCAAAATCAGCCTCCCAGAAGCTTGGTGCGCTATTTCGCAACAAAAAACTCTATACACCGCAGCAGTTGCTCTTGCTGTACAAAGCGCAAATAAGACCGTGCTTAGAATATTGCTCACATATCTGGGGTGCCGCACCAAAGCATACCCTAAAGCTGCTGGATTCCATTCAGAAGAGGGCTGTGCGTCTCGTCGGCGATCCGGAGTTGACCCGGAATCTGGATAGTCTGGAACATCGCAGACATGTGGCCGAGATGTCTCTGTTTTACAGATACTTTCACGGCAGATGTTCCCAGGATTTGGCCCGCATAATCCCGCCCCTTGCAACTCCTGTCACACAGTCCCGACAGACGGCAGGAGCGTACCAGTTTGTCGTACAACTAGAAACACCTAGAACATCGCTTTACCAGAACTCCTTTGTCTGGCGCACTGCATCACTGTGGAACTCACTTCCAGGACATCTGTTTCCCACTAATTACGACCTTCAAATATTCAAGAACCGTGTCAATCAACATCTTCGCACACACACCGCTCGTCGAGCGCCATAGGATCTCCCTTTAGTGTGTGTGCCACTGCCATAAAAAAAAAGAGCAAGAGCAGCTGCTGCGGTATATAAAGTTTTTGTTGCGAAATAGCGCACCAAGCTTCTGCGAGGCTGATTTTACGAACAGGCAACGTGGTCATGTCAGGACATATTGCTGTTGACCGAGCCACCCGGTAGTCCGATTGACGAGAATGAAGGAATGGTCGATCCTGCTATAATAATCTCAGGGCCCACCTTATTGGCTTTCTTGGTAAACGAGGCTGCTTGGGTTTTTACTGCATTGAACGGGACCAAATTTCTGTCGCTCCAAGTTCAGATTTCCTCAATTTTCCTCATTTTGACAATAACTTTTTGGGCGTTCCAATATAGCGCAATAGGAAGCTTCATTTTCGAGCTACAATGGTTTAAAAACCGCGTTGGCAAGATTTTACCATATTTCGCGCTTAGTAATGTATCTGTCAAAGGATACTAATAATCAAAGATCTGGCAGATAGGTTTGATGTGCCAGTATCTGGCTAATCTGAAAAGTGGTACATTCAGAAAACTACACTTCAAACAGTTAGTGTTAAACATAGAAGCAAAGTAGCGTATGCTTAATCTGAGAAGTGTTTTAATCTGTGAGAAGGATTGAACTGTCGATTCGCATACTAGCCGTCCTAGTGTGTGCACGGATTTTGGAGTTCT
>JAEQML010084707.1:0-10051 GCA_016904865.1 Pissodes strobi | reverse complement strand
GTCGCCGTGTGACGTATAACCTCTGCCCGCACTCTACATTCCCCTCGCCATAAAGCTGCCGCGTGAGGCAACTTCTTGTGTTTACAGATTTTGAGCTCACCGAATGACGTTGCTAGGCCACGCCCACCAGCGTGGTGACATATCTTCTTTCCATTGTTTGTTCTTTCTTTCCTTCATGAACATTATAGCCGCGTTCGTTTTTGTCATCTTTTTCCTAGATTTGCTCTGAAAATTTGACAGTCACGAGTTCTGTGTATTTAAAAGGAAAATCCAAGTCACGTGCCTGTCAAAATGATGGAGCAAATCGAGGAAAAAGATGACAAAAACGAACGCGGCTTATGAATGCGAAATCGGGCAACCCTCAAACAAGACGTTGCGTGGATTGGGTCACAGGCTTTCAGAGTTGTTTCAGCATCCAACCACTGAGCTATGAGACCACTTGAAAGCAATTCGCTGGACGATAAAGATATGGTGTTTGTCCAGCGATCTTCTTGGTTGGTGTTTGTCAACAATGTAATGCGCGCGCATATCTGAAGGCCTGTGACCGGGGTCTCGGAAACGTTTACTACCCTCAACCGCATTTAAAGATCCTATACACAAATAGTGCACTATGTAAAAATCGACCTCTCCTATTGGTCGATCCATCTCGTATTACGATATGTCTGAGTAAGAGCTCTTGCGGTGTAGAGGTTTAGATCGTTGCATCTCACCTGGAAAACGCGGGTTCGAACCCCGTTGCTTTTTTTTTTTATTTTTTTAAAAAGATTATGTTTCCAAACAGCTTTTTTTTCTTGATTTTGGGTATGTCTTGGGTTAGATTGGGTTAGCACCTGGTTAGTTTCCTTTTCTTGAGCCCCCGTAGCGAGCGAAGCGAGCGGAGGGCCCTGCGGATCGACCAATAGGAAAGGCCGATTTTTATATAGTGCACTGTGTAAAGGATCTTCTAACGCCCCTCAACCCTGGCTGGCAGTTGTCAAAGCGGAAGCGCCAAACTTCAGTTTTTAGATCTCTTCGCATTGTTGTTTGTAAGATGTTTGTAAGCACCAAAATAGATTTTTGCCAGAATATTTCATTGGAGATTTGTTGAAAGTCCACAGTTGAAAGTCTATTATAGCGTAAACGATGGGGGTGAGGCTCTTCCTTAAATTAAATGTGATGTTTAACTGCCCTTGCCTTAACAAAAATCAACTTTTCAGAGAAAAACTGCAGCCAGCTCTGCTAAAGGAAAAGAAAAACGATTACAAAGAAAGGAGGAACAGCAGAGAATACGTGAAGCTATGACTATAGTGGCTGAGGCTGATAAGCTGGAAAACCCATTGGTAGATTTTCCGGTATTTCAGAAGTTCAATAAAAATGGAGTGGTAGCTGATTTGGCTTATCAAAGAAGTGCAGAATTGACCGAATTAGAGAAAAAATGGGCACTCTCTCTTACGAAGAAAAATATGCAATTGAAGTATGTATGATAGAATGAGGATATTATGTTCTGTATATCTAATGTAGTATCTATTCTTCAAACCAGAATTGAAGCCAAAACAGACAAGTAACTAAAGAATACCCTTCGGTTAAGTTGCGAGCGTATTATTAAATTTATTTTTACAAATTCTGTGCAAATTTTATGCCACTAGAATCTTAGATGGAACCTCTTTGGTCCAGGTCCTTGGGTGCAATTGTTTCAGCTTTGTTAGAGTCATTAAATTGGACATTTAGCCAATTTACATGCTGGGCAATATTATTTACAACAACTAAGTTTTATATTTAGTCTCGAGAATTTACAAATTTTTTAGAGTAAAAAGATTTTTTTTTTGTCTGTGAGGATATTAAAATTGTTAAAAGCTGGTGTGATTCCAACTACCTTACTTTTCAAAAACAAGCATTATGAACTTCAACCTGAGTTGTACTTGTTGTATAGAATAGATTAAAGGTAAAAATTGCTTGGAAAGCTTGACCATACAATATTCACTACTTTTCAATACAAAAACTATTATAAAAAGGTTAATGACAGAATATAAAAAATGTTTGCAGTGTTGCCGAACTGAAATATATACCATAATCTATGTACTATATCAACACACACATAGAATAATAAATTATAAACAAGTTAGAAAATATATTTTTGAAAAATTTTAAGTACTAAATTACGTATCAAGGCAGGGCGAGAATTTAAAGGAGTACTGTTAACTTCATGCAGGGCCCTCCGCTCGCTTTGCTCACTCTGGGGCACAAACAGATGAAACACACCTAAACGAACCCAAATTTAAAAGTGTCCAATTTAGGATAATCCTCCCAAAGAATATCAAAATAGCGAAAACTTTGTTGGCTTATACAAAACCTAAGTCGTCATCCACAGCCATTATTTTCGGAAGTTGTTGGCCAGCAAAAGCAGCTGTCGTCTGCATCCCAAATGTAAACCAACATACCAATGTAATGGTTTCTATCACAAGAATACAGAGTGTACAGTATAATATCAAACCAACAGTATAAAACAAGCCACAGCCTTGACCATGAAGCAACCGACAGTGAATCTCCAACATACAAATACCACTTGGGGATTATGAAAGGTAAAATTAACTATGGTTAAGGAACCAACTGCCCAACTTCTTGAATCGATTAACTGTGATATTTCTAGTGATACCGTTGGACCTTCAGACATTACAAATAAAGTAAACATAAGTAACAAAAAGCCCAATATATTACATGTTAATATCAGAAGTATTAGAAAAAAATTTGATGAGCTTCTATCATTCTTAGAGTCATATAAAATTTATTATTGCGATGTTCTTGTTATGAGCGAATGCTATCAATTGACCTCCTATAAGGATTTTTCAATTCAGGGATACACAACATATTATAATCAGGGAAACATAAACAGGAATGATGGCATTATAGTGCTGATTAGAACAGATCTGAACGCAAACATAACTCTTCACAAACTCAATACTACAAATATTATAGTCTTGAGGGTCGCCCTCCTATGTAATGGTGTTTCATATGGTATTAACTGCATCTACCGCTCTCCTGAAACCTCGGTAGAGTATTTTATAAATGATATAAATGACTACTTCTCTAGTAACATCTCAAGGGATATCGAGATATTGGTGGGAGACATCAATATTAATCTTTTAGAAAATCTAGAACAAACAGTTATAAACTACTTCTCAACTTTAAGTTTATATGGTTTTCAACAATGTGTTACCTCAGTGACTAGAGAAATTTCTAATACATGTTTAGATCATTTCTTTATTAAAGTAAACTTAAAAATGTCCAACCTAACAATAAACAGCTATGTCATAACCTATGATATCACAGACCATTTCCCAATTATGCTGAATCTTTCTCAAAATGTTAATAATAACCCACCCAAACAAAGAATAAAAAAAAAACAATAACTAACACAAATGAAACAAAACTTTTCTATTTATTTAAAAATGAATCCTGGAATGAAGTACTAAGCTTGAATGATCCAGAGATATCTTATCAAAACTTTATAAATACATTTTTGCATTTGCATGAGCAGTGCCTAACGTCTAGGACATTATTTGTTAAAGAATATAACAGAATTAAGCCATGGATTTCTAATGGTATCATTGTCTCTATAAAACATCGTGATAAACAAAAAAAACAACTGCTTAATAACTATACACCGGAAAAAGAATCTGAATTTAAGGAATATCGCAAAAATCTTTAAAAAATTATAAATAATGCCAAAAATAATTATTATAAAACTAGAATCAATGAAAATAAGAATAACTTAAAGAAAACATATGAACTTATAGCGGAAGCCACAAACGTAACTAGAAAAAACAATACCAAATTAAATATAATGAACAATGACACCCCTTTTCCTGATGACAAAAGTATGGCTGATTTTTGTAACAACTATTTCACAAATGTTGCCCTTGATATGTATAACAGTGTTCCCGACTCTGTTAATAGTTTTCCATTAAGTTCAATAAGTAAATCAATGTTCTTAAAACCAATTACTAACAATGAACTTATAAAACAAATCTATTCCTTGAAAAATAATAGTTCGCCAGGATATGACGGAATATCTGCTGGATTAATTAAACAGCTTCATATTTACTTAATCACACCATTAAATCACATAATAAATTCAATTTTTAAGAATGGGATCGTACCAAAACAATTTAAGCTTTGTATGACATCTCCAATTTTAAAAGCAGTAAACCCAAATCTGATAAGTAATTATAGACCAATTAATGTTATTACAAACTTTACAAAAATATTTGAAAAATTTTTAAAAGAAAGACTGACAAGCTTTTTAGGAGAAAATAAACTTATTTCGGCAACACAATTTGGATTCTCAGAGGGAATTGGTACTGATGATGCTATGCTGAGTCTAACAGAAGAAATAAGACATAACTTAGATAGCAATAAGAACTGCTTGGCAGTTTTCCTCTATTTGGCAAGGGCTTTTGACACGGTGCCACATGACAAGCTCCTCTCTGTTCTTGACTGGAGTGGAGTCAGGGGCGACGTGTTGAGGATCTTTGAGAACTACCTGTCAGACAGAAGACAACAGTTAAAAATACGGGAAGTCTGAGTGATCCTTGTTTGATAAAGATCGGAATCCCACAAGGGACCGTCTTGGGACCAGTTCTTTTCAACTTATATATAAAAGCATTGACAGACTTAGATGTAAATGGGAATTTTGTATCATACGCGGATGATACTGTGATTGTGTTTGGTGGTGCCTCATGGCGGGAAGTTAGGAACAAAACTCAGAGTGGTATTGAGTTGGTGAAGAGATGGCTTGATGAACACAAATTGTCATTGAATGTCAAAAAAACCAACTATATTGCGTTTACAAAAACTGACGTAAACAGACTGACATTTAGTTTTATCGGATTTAATCACGATACACATATAACGGTATGCTGATTTCTAGACTCGTTTTTGACTCACCCGTGCATCTACGTCATCCGGGAAAATTTAACGCTGTCATAGTTTATTTAATTAAGTGAATTTTTAGATTTGTTTTGTGTTTATATAATGTTATAGGATTATTTAAATTAAAAACTTATAGTATAATTATGCCGAACTGTGCTGTGGCTACTTGTAAGAACAATAATAGGACCACCAAAGGGAGTAATATTAAATATTTTCGTTTTCCTAAACACGAGTTAGCAAATCAGCGGATTCGTGCTTGTCGAAGAGAAGATGGAATTAACATAAAAGATGGTGAATATTTTTAATTATTAAAGCTTTACTTTATTATTTATTATTTTTATTACATATTTCCACGGTTTACATGATTTTTTATGGCAGTGGCACACACTCTAAAGGGACATCCTATGGCTAGAGATGGATCCTAATTTCACGTAACGTACCGTGATTTTAGCTGCCGCTAATTCGACATTCGGGTGCTGCTATGCCTTAGTTCCGTTCTTTAAACATTCTTTTTAGATATACCACGATCAAGTCACGGTTCACGGTCCAGCCAGACACTATGTGGTTAAAAAATATTTGCCAAAATTTAAATAAGTTAAAAAAATAAAGCAACATGTATAATTGAAGTGTGATTGAAGTGAAACTTCTTAACGCGAGCCGGAAGGAATATTTACACATGCTCACATACGATGGTACCAGGGTGCTAAAATCGGTTAGATTCTGTAGCGCTACAAAAGCTCATTGATTTGCGCACCTAATCGCGCCATGTCTTCGCGATGCAATCATTCTGTTCCAACAGCTCTGGCTGAGTGGTCTAGGTGGTTAGGTCTCGATTCGGCGGCTCTATCGGCGGAGCGGCGCAGCCTAGCCTGAGTTCGAACCCCGTTGCTTTTTTAATTTTTTTTTAGGTTTATGAAGATTTTTTTTTTCATTTGGGCCTTTTCTTTTTGTTAATTGAGTGGTATATTTTAAAAAACTACTTTCTAACGAAATCCGTTACGATATGTATTTGATTTTATTGTGATATGTTTGTTAGCTTACAAGCAAAAAATATGGGATTTGCTCTATTACCTTGTCAAGACATAAGCAAAACTTTTATGAGGAATATTTTTTTTCATTTAGGCCTTCCCTTTTTGTTAATTAGTATTATATTTAAAAAATGATATATTTAAAAAAACTACTTTTTAACCACATCCGGTACGATATGTAGGAGTCGTCATCTCCTTGACAACTTCTTGATTTTGTCTTGGTTTCAAGACAAGATCATGGCAAGAAATGATCTTTGTTTTTCAAGACAAGACAAGAAATTAGTTCTCAAGTCCAAGATTTCTTGGAAAGAAACCAACAAAATCTTGAAATTTCTTGAAAATGTAAAATAAAAAAAACTCATTTGTTTTGCTAGTTTATTAAAAAAAAAAACAAAGCACTGAAACATTTTTAATGGAATGATAAAAAAATTATTATGTAAAAAATAACTTTTTTATTTTCAATGATTTTTGGATATGTTATGGCTTAAGGTATTGGGATCAAAAAGTACTTTGCAAACCGAGTCTACTTCAGTGGAAATGAAATAAATATGTAAAAATGGGCAAAAAAATATTTGAAAGGGTTCAGAATATTGACTATTAAATAATGAGGTCAATACAAAGAAAATTAAAATTGTACTTTAAGTTTGGTAAAACTATATCTTGTGGGCTAAATTAAATTGGATAATTTTTTAATGCTTAATGACTTTTTGTTGGCATGGGATTTTTTTTATTATTTTTGGATATGTTATGGGCTAAGATATTAGAATGAAAAAAGAACTTCTCTCAGCTGATCTACTTCAGTGGCGTACAGAATATTTGAATTTACGTATTTTTTTTTAATTAAGAAAAAATTAATTTATTAAGGAATGTATTATAAAACAATACTATCATGACCGCGTGCCCCTCGATTCTACGCATCAAGTATAAACACCACATCAACCAATCTCATCCTGACTTTTTTACTTAGTTCTCAAATGTTGAAATAATACTTAAATAACCATTTATACATTTAAATTATTTTCTAGAGTAAAACTATGTATAATATATCAATTATAATTAGTAATATAAATATGGAATGAAAATGCTTTTATTCTTTAGTTAACACACGTACACGTATAATTAGGAACGTACCTATTATCGAAAATGTCCTTTAAAATCCCCCAAAACTGCGAATATTGCATTTCAAAACATATGTTCTATACACGCTTACATAGCAGAATCGAAAGCGTTGTTCCCAGGTGACGTCACACGTTCCTGTGTGGGAGGTTCTGCCTGCGCAAGAGCATACCGTTATATGTGTATCGTGGATTTAATAATATAACAGAAAAAATTCATGAAGTGTCAAATACTAAATACTTAGGTATTGTCATAGACAAGAATTTAAAGTGGGACTTACATGTAACATACATAATACAAAAAATTAAATATCTGGTACATAAATTTTATAGTTTGAGACAAATGCTTAACAAACAAATGCTTATTACCTTATATAAAACATTGACTGAATCAATTTTGCGCTATGGAGTGTTAGTCTGGGGCAGTTTGTATAATAATTCTTTGAAACCTCTTCAAATGTTACAAAACAGAATATTGAGGATCATTCTTAGGAAGAATATATTATATGCTAAATATCTACTTTACGACACATCTATTGTTAATATAAGGACGTTATTCTTCCATATAATGTGCTGTTATGTTCATGGCCATGAGAAATTTAAAAACAAAATAATACATGAATATAATAAAAGCAAACAATCATCTTGTTATTCCAATGCGTCATCCCGAATTCTCCAAAAAATCTATCCTCTTCCTGGGCTCAAAACTTTATAATTTCCATCCAAATTAAAAACAACATCAAAATTTTTTCAAAACTAACCAAAATCTACATTGTTAACCACTACATTCAATTTCAGAATACATTGCATTGATATGAATGAGTGTACTATAATATTATATAATGTCATTAATTATTGAAAAAGTCTTTACAAAGCAGAGTCAATGTCTAAAACCACAATAAACATTATTTTCCAAATAAAAATAAAATACAATATAACACAATACAATAGTATACAATAAAATAATAAAACTACGTAGGCTTTCACGGCCGGTATTATTAAAACTAAAGTTTTCCGGGCTGTTAGGCCGTGGTCGATTTTGGTTTACTCCAAAGCTTTCAACTGCAGCTGCGGCAGTCATCTTCAGTGGCGCTGTGGTCGCGGGCGGAGTGTACGATGTGGCGTCCGAGGTGGTACTGGTTCGGGCGACTGGAATTCCGACGTAGTTATGGCTGACGGACGGACTGAGGACTGAACGGTGGTATCATCCCGTCGGGCCCCTTCGGTTCTGTTCTGTCTTGGCTTCGTTGTTGTTTTGTCCAATATATTGTGCCATATTCTGTTCGTTTGTAGCCCTTCTTCTTTTCGATTGAAATTGTCCTTGTGTTTGTGGATTTCTATGGCTTCTCTATGTAGTCTGGTCGAGAAATGCCTGGCTGAGGATAAAATCTCAGTTTCATCAAACAGAATCCGATGATTGTCTTCTCGAAGGGCATGTTCTGCAACCGCTGATTTTTCTGTCTGTCCTAGGCGGCACGACGTTTTGTGTTCAGTCAGACGCGTGTTTGTGCTTCGTTTTGTTGTTCCGATGTATACAGCTCCACACGAGCAAGGAATTCTGTATACTCCGGCGGAAGAAAGAGGGTCTCTTGGATCTTTGGCCGAGCGGAGAATTTCTTGGACTTTTGTAGTGGGCTTGAAAACCGGCTTGATGTTGTGCTTTCCTAATAGTCTGCCAATGCGGTCGGTAACTCCTGTTATAAAAGGCAATATGGCAATCCCGTTTGGTGTTTCTTGCCGTGTGTCCTGATTGTTTGGTCTCCTCGGTCTTTTTGCCCGTTCGATGTCCTGGGGACGATACCCATTGGCCTGGAGCACTCTGTCCAGATGTGCTAGTTCCTGCGGAAGATGTTGCGGCTCACAGATCCGTTTTGCTCTTTCCACCAACGTTTTAATAACTGTTCGTTTTTGTCTCGGATGATGATTAGACTCGTTCTGCAGATAACGATCTGTATGTGTGGCTTTGCGGTACACAGTGTGCCCCAAGGATAGATCATCTTTCCTTGTTACAAGAACGTCCAGGAACGGGAGCTGTTTTTCACGTTCAATTTCTATCGTAAACTGGATTTTAGGGTGGAAGCTATTCAGATGCCGTAGAAACAGACCCAGCTCTTCTTCTCCATGGTTCCAGATCACGAACGTATCATCCACATACCGAAGCCAACAGGAAGGACGGTTTTTAGCAGTTCTTAATGCCAAGTCCTCAAATTGTTCCATATAAAAATTAGCGACAACCGGGCTGATTGGACTTCCCATGGCTACGCCATCTTTCTGCTCATAGAAAGTTTGATTCCATTGGAAATACGTCGTTGTGAGGCAATGGTGGAATAGGGCAGATATGTCTTCAGGAAACCTTTTTCTTATTTCATGCAAAGTTAAGTCTAAAGGAACGTTCGTAAACAGCGAAACAACGTCGAAACTGACTAGGACATCTTCAGGTTTCAGAGTGATGTCTTTTAGCTTTTCCACAAAGTGTGTCGAGTCCCGAACGAACGACTGCGTTTGGCCAATATGCGGCTGAAGTATGTCCGATAAATACCGGGCTAGTTCGTATGTCGGTGAACCAATGGCGCTTACAATTGGCCTCAGTGGAACGTCAGGTTTGTGGATCTTCGGTAATCCGTAAAGCCTGGGTGGTAATGCTTCCGATTTAACCAATTTCTTCTTGAGCTCTGGTGTTAACGTCGAACTTTTAATCAGTCGGTTGGTTTCTGCCTGTATTTTACGAGTCGGGTCACGTGGAAGGATCTTGTATCAGTACCACCTCGGACGCCACATCGTACACTACGCCCGCGACCACAGCGCCACTGAAGATGACTGCCGCAGCTGCAGTTGAAAGCTTTGGAGTAAACCAAAATCGACCACGGCCTAACAGCCCGGAAAACTTTAGTTTTAAAAATAAGATAAGTTAAGAGTAGTCTAAAACACAGTAAACAATCAAAATCAAAATATCTAGACAAAATAATACAAATACAGAGCAAGGTCCCTTAAAAATACACA
>JAEQML010084706.1:0-10051 GCA_016904865.1 Pissodes strobi | reverse complement strand
GGGTCTATATTTAGAGAAGCATTAGACGAGGCCCAAGGTGGAATCAATATCAACGGTACTATGATAAACAATATTAGGTACGCTGACGATACCGCCTTAATAGCAAACAACGTACAAGAACTACAAAATGTAATAAATTCCGTAGTTCGTCATAGCGAAATGTTCGGCTTATATATAAACGTCTCCAAAACCAAAATAGTAGTCTTCACAAAGACGCCAACAAACGTACATTTACATGTCAAGGGACAAACAATAGAACAGGTAACCTCGATAAAATATCTGGGAGTTAATATCAACATCCCGTGTAACCCTAAAAAAAGAAATATTATCAAGGATTGAACAAGCGAGGAAAACACTCATGAGCATGAAAAAAATTTTTACTTGATCATATCTTGGTATAGAGCTTAGAATTCGGATGGTCAGATGCTACGTTTTCTCTATCTTACTCTACGGGTGCGAAAGTTGGACAATGAACCCACAAACAGATAAAATAATAGAGGTTTTTGAAATGTACATAATATATAGACGAATGCTACGAATTTCATGGATACAAAAGATCACTAACAACGAAGTACTCCAACGCATGAGTAAACGAAAAGTACTGCTGAACACCATCAAAGAGAGAAAATATAATACCTGGGTCATGTGCTGAGAGGTGAAAGATACAGTTACTCCGACTCATAATAGAGGATCAGTAGCAAGACGCCAAAATTCATGGCTAAAGGACCTGAGAAAATGGTTATACCGCTCATCTACAGAAGTATTTCGTGCTGCAGTTTCCAAGACTACAATTGCCATTTGGATCACCAACCTTCGAAAATAGAGGGCGCAATAAGAAGAAGACTAATTCCCTGCTAATCTGGATTCTTTGGTTACACCAATGGAGACTTTGGGATTATGTTTTGGAACTGTGCATTCTGCCTGCGTATGATCAATACTTTCAGGGAAGTTATATTGAATCAAACAGCGTTCCTGTCAAACCAGTGGTAAACTTACTAAATATTTTACTAGCTCTTCGGGAAGAAATTTTATTTAAAACGTTGCACGTATAAAACGGCTCCTAAGTCATATTGATGACATTTTAATTCATGCGTCTAAATTAGAAGAACAGATTCTGAATCAAGTTCTTTATGATTAACGCCTCTTAATATGTATATGTACCAAAGTAAATAAACTGCTTAAAATTTCACTTAAAAAAATTCAATCGAAATTAAAACACCTACTTAATATATGGCACCCAATAAATAATTAATAGTTAGCGGTTAAAATCAACGATACTTGCGATACAGGGCCGTATTAACCATTGAAGAGGCCCTAGGCTATAAAAATCTTAGGGCCCCCTATCCAGAGCATTCATCATATTTTATGGTAAGGTAGACATTTTTGTTGATAAAGTAAAATGTGAATCAGAAACAAAAATAGTTTTTAAAGATATATATTATAATAATATCTCGATTTAAAAAATATGTTTTTATTTTAAAAAAGGACATAAAAATCAAAGAATATTTGAAAATATTAACACAAAACATTTTCGTTAAAAAAAAAATATAATTAGTGTTTTGTACTCAAATGAATGCTCGTTTTCGTGATTTTTGGGTCGCAAAACTCTCAATAATATTTTCAGTAGGAATTTTATTGAGGATTTTGTCATCATGCTTTTGTAGATCTATTACTAGGGGTGGGGGTACAGCGATCTTTATACGAGAGGCCCTTCTTGAACATCTCAAATTTGTAAATTGTAGTAATTTGGATACTATGTTAGTAGAGGGTGATTTTGAGTCTTCACTAACTTACAATAAGGAATTTAATGTTTATCTTTTGTGTGTATATAGGTCAAGCTCAAGTCATAATCTTGAACAGTTTTTAAAAAGACTGCAAACTTTATTATTTCAATTTTCACCTACTTCAAAAATTATAATAACTGGGGATCTAAATATTGACTATTGTGTTATAAATTCGAAAGATACTAGTGATCTAATGGATTTATTTAAGTCTTTGAATTTTAAGCTTTTGGTGGATGGCCCAACCCACATTACTGCAACCTCTAGCACTCTGATAGATTACTTTTGTTTAAATTTTTATGAAAATGTTGATTGTGAAGCCACTGTTCGCAGGGCCCGCTCTAGGGCCGGACAACCCGGACATTTGTCCGGGGCGGCAAATTGAAAGGGCGGCATTTTTTCACAAAATGTCCAGTTAATGGAAAAAATAAATAATTAAATAAAAAAATAATGTATAGGATTAAATTGTAGTGTAAAAAAAACATCTGTCGCGACCGACGGGAATCGAACCTGCAGCGCCGGAATGACAGGTAAGAACGCTACGTTCTACACCACCGAGGCGTTGCAGAAATTTTGCTAAAACGGTAAAAGGGACTAACCCAAACTAAATTAAAGATTCGAAAAATGGTCCTTTCAAAGACTTACACATTCGAAAAATCATCGATTCGAAGATTTGTCTTTTCGAAGAACTGTCCATTCGAAGAAATTTCGTTCGAAAAACTGTCGTTTGAATAATTGTCATTCGAAAAAACATCTGGATTCAGATGAAATTGGCGTTGAGGATAGTTTTGAATCAACAACACCACGACATCGTGTAAGAAGAAGAAAACCCCATTTCTCATACAAAACACGAGATGAACCGATCGTAGATCCCAAAGAAAAATTAAGATCGTTTTTTTTTTATTTTACAATTGATCAAGCACTAAATGCTCTAAATGCTAGATTTAAACAACTTAGTCACCATAGTTACTATTTTCAATTCTTATATAATATATAAGAAATTAAAAAACATGTCTAAAGAGACGCTATTAAAACACCGCAAGGATTTACAAAATATTTTAACTGATGGTGATTCTGTTGACATAAATGGGGTAGAATTAGCAGATGAAATTTCTGCGGTTTTGGACAAAAAAGAAAGCCCGAGCAATGTACTAAAATTAATAACTATGTTAAATTTTGCACCAAACCTTAGTGTTGCCTTAAGAATATTGCTGACTATACCAGTAACGGTTGCAAGTGGGGAAAGGAGTTTTTCAAAATTAAAATTAATCAAGAACTTTATATGTTCCACTACCACGCAAAATCGTCTTAATGGTTTAGCCATTTTGGCCATTGAGCATGAAATTGATGATCAACTAAACTTAAAAGAGGTAATAAAAAAGTTTTCAGATATAAAAGTGAGAATGAAATGTTTGCTGTGACTTTAAAGTAGCTGATGTTATTTTTTTTAGTTTTTATAGGATGTAAGTTTTGTTTGTGCGGTTGTGCAATAACACATTGTTGTAATAATATTAAAAATGCACCGTGTTAACAATTAGTTTGTTTTTCATTATTTTGGTATTTGTATTACCCTTGGACCCATAGTGTTACCTTCAAACATATTAAAAATTATTGTTTATAGGAATAAGAGTTATATTAATATTACCGTTTTTAATGTTTACTGTTTTGTCCTACTTGAATTTTAATTATGTTATATGTTTCTTTTTGACTATACGTTTTTAATATAATTTAAAACCATTTGATTTTTATTTTAAACAAAAGATAAACATTTTTACATGTATATTAGGGGGCGGCAATTTGCCTTTTTGTCCGGGGCGACGTAAACGCTGAAGCGGGCCCTGCTGTTCGGCCTTCAGGTTTGTCTGGTCATGAAGCTATCATAGCACAAGTAGCATTTAAAATTATAAAAAGGGAAAAAATTAATAAAAGAATGAGGAATACATCGAAGAGAACTTTGATTTGTGCATCAATGCCAGGAGACTGATTGGGTATCAATAACTGAACAATTTTAATACAAAATTAGTTTATATGTTTAACAAAAATTTCCCCCTAAAATCTATAAAACTCAAAAGCAAAAAACCATGGGTTACTAGAGGTCTGAAAATAGCTTCAAAAAATTTGAGAGTATTGCATACAATTAGAAAGTTTTTCCCCACACCATTTATAATGACATACTTTAATAAATATAAAATGATCTACACAAAATTAATAAATCTTGCCAAAAAAAATTATAATGGTAGAATTGATAAGGCTAAAAATAAACCAAAGGAAATATGGAGCTTGGTAAATGATCTGAGAGGTACTAATACTAGCTCTAATGGCAATCTTGATATTGATGTGAACGGTTTTAATCATTTTTATTGTTCGATTGCAGAAGATTTGACATGTCATATTTCATCAAACATTGATCCTCTGACTTACCTGCGAAATATGTCTTCAATGAACTCTTTTACTCTTTTTCATACACATATTAACGAAATTAAAAGAATATTCAGTCAAACACAAAATAAAAGCTCTTCAGGTATTAACAACATTTCATTAAAAGTATTTAAGAGGTTGCCTGATTATGTACTAAGTGCTCTTGTGATGGCAATAAATAAGTCCTTTGACACGGGCATTTTCCCTGATTGCTTAAAAACTGCCTTGGTAATGCCACTATTTAAGAATGGTAATGTTTTGGATCCATCTTGTTATCGCCCCATTTCACTTCTGCCAAAATTGTCAAAAATAATTAAAAAAATCGTTAAATCGAGAATGGTCGACCACCTTCAAATTGCTGAATGCTTCACAATTTGGATTTCAGAACAACAAGGGTACCTGTGATGCAATGTTTAACTTCCTTGACAGGGTGTATCTTGGACTCAATCAGGGAGAGATGGCCGCAGCAGTGTTTTGCGATTTTTCAAAGGCTTTTGATCGTGTGGATCGGGGAATATTGCTGCGGAAGCTTTCCATTATGGTTTTAAAGGTATGCCTTTGAAATGGTTAGAATCATACTTGACTAATAGGAACCAATACATTACATGATTAAATGGTTTGTCATCAGATCAGAGCATTGATCATGGGGTTCCTCAAGGCTCAGTGCTCGGTCCGCCTTTATTTCTTATATGCATCAATGACCTAGCATCCATCAGCATTAATGGATCATTTACATTATTTGCTGATGATACATCAATATTATGACTAGGAACAGATAGTGATATTTTGAGGGATAGGTACCATAAATCACGACATTGGGGCAGTGATGGACTGGTGAGATAGCAACAGGCTAGTGTTGAATATATCTAAAACCAACATTTTATCATTTAAGTGTCCTGTGATGGATGTGGCCCTCAATGATATTCTAATAAATAATAAAGAAAACTATAAATTTCTTGGTTTGATAATACCACTGAATTCAACTTCACCCTCTTTATTTTCGTCAAATTGTAGTTTTCTACTTTTTTTACATTATCGGATTTGTATGTGAAACAGTTTGTTAGTTTTTTGTCACATTCTTCGTAACATGCAAAACGTTCGCGTTGTTTTAAAACATGTTTAATAAGTGAATCATACAAATTAACTGCTAAGGAAACATCGATGTCAGTAGCTTGTAATGATTTGCTAACCTTATTGGACTCTGTTAAAATATTGTCCCATAATTGTAACAAAATCCCAACTTCCAATTCCTCGAACCGATTTTAAATTTCTTATGCTTGAACTTTTGTACTATTGGGCTGTGTAATATAGTTTTCGATGACCACTAATGATTCTTTAAACGCAGAAAACCCTAAAATAATTGCTTTACAAAAATCCGCGCGAGCAGACCATCGAGTAACAATTAATTTTTTTGGAACGAGAGCAATGGGAATTTTATTGAGTTCCTCTGTCATTATTTGCCACCTATGTGTGGAAGCTGAAAAGAAATTATAAATTTCTTCTAAGAACATAAAAAATTAAAATGAAATACGTGGCCGTATTACAACACTCAGCAGCACAAGTTCCTACCAAGGTAAGAGAGTGTGCCGCACATGGAACAAATAATACTAGAGGATCCTTTTTTTAATAAGAGTTTGCAATCCTGACTGTTGACCGGACATATTATTGGCATTATCATAAGACCGTCCCCTACAGTCTTGAGTATTTACTTTTTCTTAATTAATTTGAGATTCAAGATTCAAGGGCCCCCGCAAGTCAAGGGCCCCTAGGCTGTAGCCTACTTAGCCTATTGGGTAATCCGGCCCTGTTGCGATACGATTCTATTAACAACACGAGCATCGGGAAATATGAGTACTGTTAATATGATCGCTTGAAATGTCAAAATACCGCGTTGCAGCTACAAAAATAGGGACAAACGTGCCGCAATAACTATTACAAGGCCGAATAGGTTTAAAAGTGCAATTTCATTCGAAGTAAATTGAATAGTGAAATTTGCATACTGTTGTAATGCGATATTTTGCAATCTGATCTCATATTTATTTATCTCTACAAAACATGCAAGATCTTCTATAAGGGTAATAGAGTTAGAATAAGCTCTTCAAATCTTGCATTAGGATTTATTTTAGACTCCCAGACAAGGTTTTGGGTTGCAGTAATGTAGTAATCAGGAGGAGCAGATTTTATATGTGCATTATGGTGCCTTATCCCTTCAATTATTGTGGATTGAAATTTTTTCTAACAAAAAAAAAACGATTCAATCTGACTTTTAAACATGACCACTTTTGTGACACTGTTAAAATCTCTTATTAAACGATTCTTAAGATTTTGCTCATAATTAGCATAATATCTCATTAACACTTAAATTTATGCAATATATTTTTTTAAAAATCTATGTTGGATATTTGCGTGTACGCAGCATCCTCATAGCGGGGCAATCTGCAAAACTTGGCTAGAACTAAACAACATATTAAAAAGCACTCGAAACCGTTTCGGTAATATGGAAATTAATTCAAGTTCTACTTGAGCAAATAGCACTTTTCCAACTGTAACGTGCATGTGAATATTAAATCTTAATTAAAGTTTTTTGAAATTATCGCATTCATTTCTAGCAAATAAGTCATCGTCATAACTTCAACAAACCTTGTAATTACCAGCCTAGTGAGCTTCAAAGCACAGACCGAGTAATTTAGGTCAAAAAATTCTGTTACAGATCCGGGTTCGTATCTGTTTTTATAATAGCATTGCAAATCAACTTAAACAAATAACAATTTTAGCAAAATTAATATTATCTACAGGGTGAGCTAAGCGAATATGCAACAATGTAACAGTTAGTTGTATTATTTAATCTGATACAGTTGCTATGCTATATGTTCTTAAGAAATACATATATGATTATTTAACATATTATGTTGCAATGTAATGTAAAGGACCCAGGAGCCGACAAGTTAACGAACATTTCAGAATCAATATTGTTTTTCACTGGTTTATTCAGTTTTTTAAAGAAAAGTAATACCCTTACAATCGTAAAAATAACTTTTTTGATTAGTCTTACAAAAATAACGAAATTTTTTTGAATTAATTTAAAATACCCAATAGCTGACCCATGAAAATTTGGATATAAAAAATTCTTGACAACATTTTCAACCGAAAGCTGACATTTCAGCCAAAACCAATTTATTTTTTAATCTTAGCTAAGTATTTTAAAGCCATATGAAAATAAGTATATTTGTTAGTGTTTGTCATTGTCAAATCATTTTTAAAAAACTTTAGAACACGTTTAAACCAAAATTTTATAAGGATTCTCTTTAATACCATTAATTTAGGTAACCGTGTTAGACTTATTGGTTGAAACCGTCTTTTTCAGATAAAGATAAAAGAAAACATCTAGAAAACAGCTCTTTTAAACTAATTTTGAAAAGTAATTAATACATTAAGAACATAGGTAAATATCAGCAAATAACACAAAATAATTTTTATAAATGTAAAAGTAGAATTAAGCAAGATCAAAATTACACTTAGATGATTACAGAAAAACTAGCCATCGACAGATAATTCTTCTTTGAATTTATATGTTAAGCGATCTCCGCATATAATAATATCTGAAATCATACGTGTTTTTATTATCTGTTTTAAACAAATTAAGCTTACGGCATCTTTATTTTGTTTAACAACTTCTGCTTTGCTCTGCGATAACTGTACTTGGATAACACAGGCGTATCTATGCCGCCGCTCTCGACTAAAACATAATCACTTACGTTCCTTCTTTCTACACTTCCGGCTAATAATTGTTCTTCTTCATTACCATCTTCATCCATATTTTCGTCCTGCATTTTATCGCTGCTTCCGGAAGACTTCCAAGAATCCGACCTTAATCTGATCAAAAACTATACCTGTAAGGTCATCTTTCCGATAAATGTTTCTTAGCTTTTGTTTATTCTTTTAATTTGATCTGCAGTTCTCTCTTTTTTTATCGTTACTCGGCTTTCTTTATCTTTTGTTCTTCTTCCGCTTTTTTCCTTCTCTAATTATTCATTGGATTGGGATTCCCATTCATAAAAAAGGGTCACTTTACTTGATTAGTTTTAGAAACATGTCATAATTTTATTGAATTAGTGTAAAATACCCATGAGCTGACCTATGAAAATTTGGATATATCCATTTCTTGACAACATTTTGAACCGAAAGCTGACATTTCAGCCAAAACTAATTTATTTACTATTCTAAACTATGTAGTTTAAAGCCATATCAAACTACGAATATGTGTTACCCTTTGTCTTTGTCAAATCATTTTTAAAAACTTTAGAACGCGCTTAAACCACAATTTTATAAGGATTCTCTTTAATACCATTAGCTAACAGTCTTGGACCCATTGGTTGACACCAAGTTTTTCAGATGAAAATATAAGAGAAAAACTAGAATACTTGTTAAATGATACATATTATGTGGTAGAACACATACAAAACAAATATCAGCAATAACTCAAAAGAAAATCAACTCGATAAAATGGTGATGAACAACAATTGGTAAGAAAACATAAATAAATAAGATGTTTTGAACAAACAAAAAAACAGCTTTATTAAACTAATTTTGAAAAGTAATTATTACATTAAGAAATAAGAACATAGGTGAATATCGACAAATAACACAAAATATTTTACATAAATATAAAAGTAGAATTAAGCAAGATCAAAATTACACTTAGGTGATCATAGAAAAACTAGCCATCGACAGATAATTCTTCTTTGAATTTATATGTTAAGCGATCTCCGCATATAATAATATCTGAAATCATACGTGTTTTTATTATCTGTTTTAAACAAATTAAGCTTACGGCATCTTTATTTTGTTTAACAACTTCTGCTTTGCTCTGCGATAACTGTACTTGGATAACACAGTCGTATCTATGCCGCCGCTCTCGACTAAAACATAATCACTTACCTTCCTTCTTTCTACACTTCCGGCTAATAATTGTTCTTCTTCATTACCATCTTCATCCATATTTTCGTCCTGCATTTCATCGCTGCTTCCGGAAGACTTCCAAGAATCCGACCTTAATCTGATCAAAAACTATACCTGTAAGGTCATCTTTCCGATAAATATTTCTTAGCTTTTGTTTGTTCTTTTAATTTGATCTGCAGTTCTCTCTTTTTTTTATCGTTACTCGGCTTTCTTTATCTTTTGTTCTTCTTCCGCTTTTTTCCTTCTCTAATTATTCATTGGATTGGGATTCCCATTCATAAAAAAGGGTCACTTTACTTGATTAGTTTTAGAAAAATATCATAATTTTATTGAATTAATGTAAAATACCCATGAGCTGACCTATGAAAATTTGGATATATCCATTTCTTGACACCATTTTGAACCGAAAGCTGACATTTCAGCCAAAACTAATTTATTTACTATTCTAAACTATGTAGTTTAAAGCCATATCAAACTACGAATATTTGTTACCCTTTGTCTTTGTCAAATAATTTTTAAAAAACTTTAGAACGCGCTTAAACCAAAATTTTATAAGGATTCTCTTTAATACCATTAGCTAACAGTCTTAGACCCATTGGTTGACACCATGTTTTTCAGATGAAAATATAAGAGAAAATCTAGAATACTTGTTAAATGATACATATTATGTGATAGAACACATACAAAACAAATATCAGCAATAAATCAAAAGAAAATCAACTCGTTGGTAAAATGTTGATGTACACACCTTTCGTAAGTTGTGGGGAAAACCGTGTGAAAAAATCCAGGGCTGTGGGGACCTGTAATATTGTGGGGACCTACACACGTCCCCACAACTAAATTTGTAAATTTCTCTTGAACCATTGCATTAAAATCTAATTTTATTTTATTTT
>JAEQML010084705.1:0-10052 GCA_016904865.1 Pissodes strobi | reverse complement strand
CCCCCCGTAATTTTGTATTTTTTTATCATACGAGAAAAACAAAAAAAACTGAAGTAAAACAAAAAGTTATTGCATATATGGTCCTCCTTTGAACTCCAAAAAAAAATGAATTAACAAGAGAGCGCCCTACCGTCGTTCTGTTTAATACAAAATCTCATCTTCCCTCTATTGCATGAATTATGTTTTATTTTGAAATAATTTTCTTTTTTAGTTTTTTTTTTATGTGAAGGGTCATAGAAGTAAGGCACATACCTTATTTTTTCAAAATTTATTTAAACAAAATTTTTTTTTGTGTTCCCACTTGGGAACATTGTGAATTTATAGAACTAATGGTTTTTTAAAAATATTTTTGAAAAAGGAAAACAAAAAAGTTTAATTGCCATGAAATTCCCCAAAAATGTATTTTTTATCCGATCGGACGAAAAACGACACCTTTCCGATGTGTTTTCTCACCGCAAAAGTCATGATTCCAGTATATTGTATTCGTTGCTTGGCAACATGCAATAACTGTACAAGAATAGAAAATAACAGTCCGGGAATATAACATTCCCGTCCTAGGCCGGGAATGTAACATTTCTGTCATATTCAAACGCCTTGTTTGTCAGATCTGACGTCTATCAAAAGTAACATTTAGCTCAAGTTTCCGTAACTACGTAATAAAATTCAAGCTCGCTCGATTCAAAACTTGATATTATGTTGAGTTTAAATTTAAAACACCGTTTTTATTTACAGTAATATTTGGCTCTATTTATATAAGAACGTATTCTAATTAATTTCGATCGGATAAAAAATAGTATGTGCAACTCGTAGGAAAAGCACATTCCTGGACTCCTGTGTTGCTGGCCTCGGCTGCGCCTCGTCCAGCAACTACCACAGTCGTCCAGGAATGTTTTGCTTTTCCTCCTAGTTACACAATATACTATTCTTGAGGATCTCTTATAGTAGTTGATGGCTTCCATGTTATAGTATCATCACTTTTCGAGAAGAAAAACCTAGTATTTGGAGGAAGATGAAATATTTGCGCGAGGGGATTATCATCGGGGATGTTATCTTCTGGATCAACAGCATCTTCCAAATCCTGCGTGCCCACATCAATTATTGGTATTGGGATTTCCACTGTAAATAAAAAAGAGTGTCAAAAAATATTGCTTCAAAAATAATATATTATTTTACCTTGATTTTCGTTATCTGATAATTTCTCGAATAATTCAGAATCTTCGCTGTCTGATCGAATGTCTCGAACGAACTGAATCTGAACCCTTTTTTCTTCCATAAAATGAATCTGATCTTATTTGAGGAAAATCCATTGCCGTTTCAATCTACAATAGGGAATTCTATTTGGTGTCGAAAACAATCAAATTTCATTAGGAAGCTCAGATGCACAATGTTCCCGGATGGGAACATTAATGTTAGGTCATGTTTATGGCAACAAATATTGAAAAAAATTCACAGTCCTTCATAAAGATGCAACCGGGGGAGACATTGAAAATGTCGAAGCAGAATGCAGCGCTTACTAAATTTGAGTTCTGAGAAAACTCATAATTGTGTGGAAATATAATAGTTGATAGAACTTTGGGTGAGATCAGGTTAGATTACGTAAGTTTACTTTACTAAAATATACCAAATAACTTACTTACTTGAAGTTTCGTTCTTTTTTTACAATTTATAACGTTATAAGTGTGGTTGAAAAAGCAAAAGACCATTTGCATTCGATTCGTCTGACATTCCTCGATCTAACGATATGAGACACGACTAGTCTGTCGTGAGAAATTAAAAGTGACCCTCACCCACCCTTAAGACAATCTAATGTAAAAAATGACTTTTAGCAGATTACGTAAGTTTAGTTTTCCAAAATATACCACATAAACACATATTACTTTCAATTCGTTCAATCGTTTTTAAAATTTATATCACTAGAGGTGGTTGTAAAAACTGTATTCGATTCGTCTCTCAATCCCTGATCTAACCCGGTTATTTTCACTTAGTCTCAACTTATTTTAATTATTTGAGTCGGTTCCAATACGTTATAATCAATTTTAATAGATTTGGTTAGTTTTGGTTAGCCGACTAATCAACTATCGGTTAGTTTCACTTAGTCTCAATTTATTTTATTTATTTGAGCTGGTTCCGATACATTACAATCAATTTTAATAGATATGGTTAGTTTTGATTTATCGTCTTACCGACTTTCGATTAGCTTCACTTAGTCTCAACTTAGTCATTTGAGTCGGTTCCGATATATTATAATTATGTTTACTAAATTTGGTTAATTTTCGTTAGTCGTCTAATCAACTATCGGTTAGTTTCACTTAGTCTCAATTTATTTTACTTATTTGAGCTGGTTTCGATATGTTATAATCAATTTTAATAGATTTTGTTAGTTTTGGTTTATCGTCTAACCGACTTTCGGTTAGCTTCACTTAGTCTCAACTTATTTTAGTCATTTGAGTCGGTTTCAATACGTTATAATTAAGTTTACCAAATTTGGTTAGTTTTGGTTAGTCGTATAATCAACTTCCGGTTAGTTTTACTTATTCTCAACTTATTTTAGTCATTTAAGTCGGTTCCGATACGTTTTAATCAATTTTAATTGATTTGGTTAGTTTGAATTAGTCGTCTAATCAACTTTTGATTAGTTTCACTTAGTCTCAACTTATTTCACTTATGCTGGTTCTGATACGTTATAATCAATTTTAATAAATTTGGTTAGCTTTAGTTAGTCGCCTAATCAACTTGCGGTTGGTTTCACTTAGTCTCAAATTATTTTAGTCATTTGAGTCGGTTCGGATACGTTATAATCAAGTTTAATATACTTTGTTTCTTTTGGATGGTCGTCTAATCAACTTCCGATTAGTTTCACTTAGTATCAAGATGTTTTACTTAATTGAGCCGGTTCCGACATGTAACCAATTTCAATAAATTTGGTTAGTCGTCTAATCAACTTTCGGTTAGTTTCACTTAATCTCAACTTATTTTACTTATTTAAGCTGGTTCCGATACACTACAATCAATTCTAATATATTTGCTTAGATTTTGTTAATCGTCCAGCCACCTTTCGGTTAGTTTCACTTAGTGTCAACTTATTTTAGTCATCGGAACTGGTTCAGACACGTTATAATTAATTTTAATAGATTTGGTTAATTTTGGTTAGTCGTACAATCAAGTTTCCGTTCGTTTCACTCAATCTCAACTTACTTTAGTCATTTGAACCGTTTCAATACGTTATAAATAATTTTAATAGATTGGATTAGTTTTGGTTAGTCGTCAATCCAAATTTCGGTTAGTTTGACTTACTGTCAATTTATTTTAGTCATTTGATCCGGTTACGATACGTTATAATCAATTTTAATAGATTTGGTTATTCTTGGTTAATTGTCGAATAAACTTCACTTAATCTCAACTTAGTTTACTTATTTGAGCTGGTTCCGATACGTTATAATCAATTTTAATAGATTTGGTTAGTTTTGGTTAGTCGGCTAATCAACTTTTGGCTAGATTCACTTAATATCAACTTATTTTAGTCATTTGAACCGGTTACGATACGTTAAAATCAATTTTAATAGATTTGGTTAGTCTGAGTTAATTGTCGAATCAACTTTCGTATTGTTTCACTTAGTCTCAACTTTTTTTAGTCATTTGAGTCAGTTGCGATACGTTATAATCAATTTAAATAAATTTGAATAGTATTGGATAATCGTCGAATCAACTTCCGGTTAGTTTCATTTAGTCTCAACTTATTTTTCTTATTTCAGCCGGCTCCGATACGTTATAATCAGTTCTAATAGATTTGGTTAGTTTTGGTAAGTCGTCTAATCAACTTTCGGTTAGTTTCACTTAGTCTCAACTTATTTTAGTTATTTGAGTCAGTTCCGGTACGTTACAATCAATTTTAATAGATTTGGCTAGTTCTGGTTAGTCGTGTAATCAACTCTCGGTTAGTTTCACTTAGTCTCAACTTATTTTACTTATTTGAGCTGATTCTGATGCGTTATAATCAATTTTAATAGATTTAGTTAGTTTTAGTTAGTCGTCTGATCAACTTTCGGTTAGTTTCACTTAGTCCCAACTTATTTTAGTCATTTAAGTCTGTTCCGACACGTTATAATTAAGTTTAAAAAATTTGGTTAGTTTTGGTTAGTCGTCTAAGCAACTTCCGGTTAGTTTCACTTAGTCTCAACTTATTTCACTTATTTGAGCTGGTTCTGATACGTTATAATCAATTTTAATAGATTTCGTTAATTTTGGTTTGACGTCTAATCAACTTGCGGTTAGTTTCCCCTTCCTAGATCTGTGGTTAGTTTCACTTAGTCTCAACCTGTTTTAGTCATTTGAGTGGGTTCCGATACGTTATAATCAAATTTAATAATTTTGGTTAGTTTTGATTAGTTGTCTAATCAACTTCCGGTTAGTATTACTTAGTCACAAGTTATTGTACTGACCTGAGCCGGTTCCGATACGTTATAATGAGTTTTAATAGATTTAGTTAGTTTTGGTTAGTCGTCTAATCAACTTTCGGTTAGTTTCACTTAGTCTAAACTTATTTTAGTCATTTGAACTGGTTCCGATACGTTCTAATCAATTCTTATAGATTTGGTCAGTCGTCTAATCAAGTTTCGGTTATTTGCACTTAGTCTCAATTTATTTTACTTATTTGAGCGGGTTCCGATACGTTATAATCAGTTACGCATAAACTGTGTAGTGACGTTTACTAAAATTTTGTCTGTCGTGATGCGACCTTGGAAACTCACTGTCAAGAACCAAAAGTATTCATCTGAACCGGCTCCGATACGTTATAGTCAAATATAACGTTTCTGGTTAGTTTTTATTAGTCGCCAAAATTCGGTTGGTTTTGGTTAGTTTTAACTTATATTAATTTGTGTAACCTATTTCGATTCATTTTAGCCCGTTTTGGTGCTTTTGGTTACTTTTGATTAGTTTTGGCTAGTCATTCAGTCAACTTTCCGATATGTTATAACCAATTTTAATGTTTTTGGTTAATTTTGGTTAGTCGCCAAAATTCGGTTAATTTGAGTTATTTTTAACTTACTATAATATTTTTAATTTGGTTCGATACGTTTTAGGCATATTTGGTGCTTTTGGTTAGTTTAGGTTAGATTGAGTTAGGTTGGGTTAGATAGTCGTCGTGGGTAGTCGTTCAATCAATATTTAGTTAATTTCAGTTAGTTCTAATTTTAGTCATTTCAATCGGCGACGATACGTTATAATCGAATTTAATGTTTTTGGATAGTTTTGGTTAGTCGCCAAAATTCGGTTCATTTTGGTTAGTTTTAACTTACTTTAATATTTTTAATCTGTTCCGATACGTTTTAACCTTTTTGGAGCTTTTGGGTACTTTCGGTTAGTCGTTGAATCAAGTTTCGGTTAGTTTTAGTTAGTTCCAATTTATTTTAGTAATTTGAACCGGATCCGATAGGTTATAACCAATTTTAATTTTTATGGGTTGTTTTGGTTATTCGCCAAATTTCGGTTACTTTGAGTTAGTTTTAACTTACTTTTATTTTTTTAATTTGTTCCGATTCATTTTAACCCTTTTTGTGCTTTTGGGTACTTTTAGTTAGTTTGGGTTAGTCGTTCAATCAACTTTCGGTTAGTTTCAGTTAGCTTTAATTTATTTTTGTCATTTGAACCGATTCCGTCCTCAGAAACAGACTAACGCGATCTCTCACGTATATTACGTGATGTGCCAAATGTAGCATGCACTTTTTCGTGATTGGATATCCCATAATAGGAAAACAAAAATATTTCCAATGTTAAAATATATTTTTTTTTACATAATCTGCTTTAAACAATAATAAATAATCATGAAAAAAATAAAAACTTACCTGCAGGCAGCATAAAACACTATTGCATACAATAAAAGTACGACTAAAATGAAAAACGACCGTTAATCGCGCTGCGAAATATAACATAATACGTAGACTACACCTAGGGACATATATCGATGGATAAATCTAAAAAAATAGAGGTCTCTATTGTAAATCTGAACTTTATTTATTAAATGGAAGTTAAATCGCTAGGTGGCAACACCTAACCAAGTTAGAAATGAGATGTTCCCGTTCGGGAACCATACGCAATAGAGGGAAAATCACCAACAGTTTAAAGCGCATGGTTTTACTTTTATATGTTTGGCTGAAATTTGGGTATTTTTCAAAGGAAAGTAAAAAATAATGTGTCAAGATGAAGTTGCTAAAACCGCTATTCAAATAGGGTGGTCCGGTTTAGCCGGAAGTGCGTTCAAGCCCAATAGCTCGATCATTATAGCAGTTAGATAAACATGTATAATAGAATATTTGTACGGACTGCTAAGAGCTACAAACTAAAATTATTTCTGGATTTACATTGCATCGCACAAGTTTGCCACTATTTAATCTCAAAACATGATGCGTGACCCTTTGCTGGCCAAACTAACCCGAGCCATACCCAAAACCCCAAAAAACTTTTTAAAATACAGATTCACAGAACGAATTCAACAGTTGCAGTACGGCAACCGAACCGTACACCTCCTCTAACGATGATTCGTGTAAAAAAACTCGATAAATCTAATATTTGTATCTAAATCGGATTATTCATGTATTCCCTAATCATATCCGTAATGTCAAGCAAGATCAAGCAAAACATGATATGGGGATTTCGATTAGACGCAACGACGCTCAACAATACAATAATAGAGGCCAGGCGCCATTAGAATTATTGGAAACAGTGGATATTACGAATATTACTTTGCAATTGCGAAAAAATCACAGTCCTTCACAAAGATGCAACCGGGGGAGACATTGAAAATGCCGAAGCAGAATGCAACGCTTATTAAATTTGAGATCTGAGAAAACTCATAATTGTGTGGAAATATGAGAGTTGATAGAAGTTTGGGTGAGATCGGGTTAGATTACGTAAGTTTAGTTTACCAATATATACCAAATAAATGCATAAGTTTCGTTCTTTTTTACAGTTTATAACGTTACAAGTGTGGTTGTAAAAAGCAAAACACTATTTGCGTTCGATTCGTCTCACATTCCTCGATCTAACGATATGAAACACGACTACCTACATAACATTTCTGCATGCTTAGCACCTGATAATACAATTATCTTGCGGCATGACGACATGCTAAGAATCTCCCTAAAAAACATTCAGGATCAGCATAGCATATGCTAAGAATATATTACAGGACACCAGTATCAGGTGCCCATATATGTGCTATGCATGTGATGTACAACTTACTAAGAATGTGCGCATTACAATATTGCAAAAAATGCCTGCCATAAGGTATATTTTTCATAAAATAAAAAAAGCAACGGTTTGAACCTGGGCCGCCGATAGCCGCCGAAATGAAACCTAACCATCTAGACCTCTCGACCACGAGGGCTCTTGCGACAAATTGATTGCATCACGCTCGAGTCAACGCCACCTACACTAGATGGCGTTGGAGTCAACGATCATCATAAAACGCAACTGCGCATGTTAGAAACAGTTATAGCGTAACAGCTAGATGCTTCTCCTTATAATGTGATTTTGTATCACATATAAAACCCGTTAAAAACTAGACACTCATTACGTCGCAATGATTATACAATATATATTGTAGGTCCAGTATAATGGAGCCTTTTTTTATAGAAGTATATTTATATTCGAAATTCGAGCAGTTGCAAAATGCCCATCATTAACTACACCGGTACAAATAAGTGAAAATGATTTATTTGATTTGATGAGTAGCAAACACAAAATGTAATCTTTCAGAAAACATATAACACTTGATTTTTGTCATATTTCATTCAGGTGATAAAAATATTAGTTATAGGAATAAGCTTCAAAGTATATTCTTGGCACGTAATCTTCAAGAATATTTTTGAGAAGATATTATGAGCATCTCATAATTTCCTAAGTACGTTCTTTGCATATCTGATGTGGAATGTTCTTTAAGATGTTCGTAGCACGTGACATATATAATATTTCTAATCGCACTTTAGGGGAATATGTTAAGAATATGAATGTGCTTTTAATGTTATGTGGGTAGTCTGTCATGAGAACCTAAAAGTCACCCTCACCCGCCCTTAACACAATCTAATGTAAAAAATGACTTTTAGCAGATTACGTAAGTTTAGTTTACCAAAATACACCACATAAATGCATATTACTTCAAGTTTCGTTCATTTTCACAATTTATTACATTAGTGGTGGTTGTAAAAACTGCATTCTATTCGTCTCTCAATCCTCGATCTAACGCGGTTAGTTTCACTTAGTATCAACTTATTTTAGTTATTTGAGTCGGTTTCGATACGTTATAATCTATTTTAATAGATTTGGTAAGTTTTGGTTAGTCGTCTAATCAATTTTCGGTAAGCTTAACTTAGTCTCAACTTTTTTACTTGTTTGAGACGGTTCCGTTACGTTATAACCAATTGTAATAGATTTGGTTAGTTTTGGTTAGCCGTCCAATCAACTTTCTGTTGGAACCGACTCAGTTCCGATCCGTTATTATCATTTTTAATAGATTTTGTTAGTTTTGGTTAGTCGTCTAATCAACTTTCGGATCATTTCATTTAGTATCAACTTATTTTAGTAATTTAAACCGGTTACGATACGTTATAATCATTTTTTCTTCAAACGTCAGTAAATCCATCATTACTCGACGGTGTAGGCGGCAGTGAAGTTTCGTTTTTCCTCCGCCGGAGCTTTACTTTTCACTTTTCCGCCGGTGGAGGTAAAAGTGTTATCATAGCAACATATATACAATACAAACAAACGTCAAAATAAGCGTCAACAACTCAAGATTTAATAAACTACAATTTGTATTTATCACTCAATTTGTGACTGCATTTCTAAAAATCACTAATTTAGGAACAAATTGGTTATTATTTAATCGAACTTACTCAATAACTGCTTATCAATACGGAATTAAAACGCAATCGGAGACGCAATATAAATAATTATTGTTGACAGTGTCCACTGACAGCTTTATGTTACATTATATTCACCGACACCGGTCTAAGCAAGGCCACCCACGACCGTGGTCTAAGCCGCCTTGGGAACCCGTTTATCTTTAATAATAATTAGGTATTATTACTATTAAAAAGAGATGTTTTTGCATTAATTTGTCGACATTTGAAGAAAAAACAGCATATTTTATTTGGAGGAAAAGTTACTTTTCATGGCTTGCTCTCTATTACCAGCCTCACTCCGTTCGGCTGTTAAACACGAGCGCGCCATGAAAAGTATCACTTTTCCTCCATACAAAATAATATACTATTTAATAGATTAGATTATTTTTGGTTAGTCGTCGAATCAATTTTCGTTAGTTTCACTTAGTCACAACTTATTTTAGTCATTTGAGTCGACTCCGATATGTTATAATAAATTTTAATAGATTTAGTTAGTTTTGGTTAGTTTGGGTTAGTCGTCTGATCAAATTTCGGCTAGTTCCACTTAGTCTCAACTTATTTTATTTATTTGAACCGGTTCCGGTACGATATAATCAATTTTCATAGATTTGGTTACTTCTGGTTAGTCGTCCAATCAACTTTTGGTTAGTCTCCCTTAGTCTTAACTTATTTTTGTCATTTGAACCGGTTCCGATACGTTATAAACAATTTTAACGGATATATTTATAATCAATTTTCATAGATTTGGTTAGGTCTGATTAGTCGTCCAATCAACTTTCGGTTAGTCTCCCTTAGTCTTAACTTATTTTAGTCATTTGAACAGGTTCCGATACGTTATAATCATATTTAATGGATTTGGCTAGTCGTTCAATTAACTTTCGGTTAGTTTCACCTAGTCTCAACTTATTTTAGTCATTTGAGTCGGTTCCGATACGTTAAAATCAATTTTATTAGATTTGGTTAATTTTGTTAGTCGTCTAATCAATTTTCGGTTAGTCTCTACTTTTTTGACTTATTTGAGCCGGTTCCGTTACGTTATAATCATTGTAATAGATTTGGTTAGTTTTGGTTAGTCGTCCAAACAACTTTCTGTTCGTTTCCCTTAGTTTCAACTTATTTTAGTCATTTGAACCGGTTCCAATACGTCTTAATTCA